>OX621195.1:11207418-11394144 GCA_951640565.1 Petrophora chlorosata
ATTTTTTTTTTATATTGTAGTTCAGCAACATTTTATAGTTCGTGAACAAACCTCTATTACAATACATATTTTATGTACCATTTGATAAATTTATGATTTTTTTTTAGTTTGACTTTGGGGTTCGTTTGTCGGAAATCGGACCAAGCCATGTCAGCTGTTCAGAGCAGCGACTTCAAGTTGTACCAACACGGAGAGAATCAGATCACGCCCAAGGATTACGGATTCACTTTCAAAGCTGGTCAGTTTTAAGATCGCGAAAGTGTATGTTGTTGTGTGCCCATGAGTACATTAGCTTAGGAATATTAGGACTAAAGTACCTATTTTACTAAGGTGTGGTAAGTTGGCTCATAAAAAGAAAATATCTGTAGTCACGAGTTCGATTCCTGCTACAACAAATAGTAATGCATAGAAGAACAATGCAACGTAGTCATTCCCTGTTTGGAGGTGGGTCATCGGGTGTTTACGACTGCCCTCCCTATCTACCCTCTCTATTCTACTATTACTTAACTTGCTCTTTGATTCTACTGTTTAAAATTCAAAGCTCTTTTTTCAGGTTAGACTTCACAGACGCATTTATAAGCGTCAACTTATCACAATGACTCTCAGAGGAATAACAAATGACTCTATCCAATTTTTATCTAGGACTCTATCTCCGTCCCTGGCCACAACTGGGCAAAGAGCAAATAAGGCCATGCGTCAGTTCTACGACTTCATCGTCTAGCTCATAGACAATAAAATTACACTCCTTCTTAAATCTATGGTTCCTACCATAGATAATACGTTCCTGTGCGTGGTGGTTCGTACCATAGATTATATTTATTCCTACCAGTTAGGACTGGAATGCTGAAACTTCTATTTCCACAGGTGGCGCACGGTACAATGTCCAAGTGACTGTCGACGACGAGAGCGTAGTTTATTTCGGCAAGAACAGAGAAGCGAAGGTCTACCATCAGTGGCTGACGGTAAAAGTCAACGGCGTCAGGGGACGGGGATTCGGAGAGTGGCTGTACAATAATGTAGCAAGGAATAGCGCATGATACCACTAAAATACTTTTTTGAGGATTAAACTATTAAAACAAATCATTTGTCTAGTTATTCAGGTATTAATCATGCTCACTATAGAAGAGCCAATAGACAACCTCTAACTATGTAAATCATGTAAATAATATAAATAAGATATTTTTTAATGGCTGTCTGACTTGCATCTGATTTCAAATAAACAAATGATGTCGCTATATAGGTATAGAATAAAATAGTAAAAGCCACAGCAGGGAATAAATATAACTAAATTCTTATTCCAAACCAATAAAAGAATATCATTCAGAGATGAGATTAACTTTAATTAGCATAACATCTGTTCAACTTATGTACTTAGTAACTTATTCTATAAAACATGGACTAGGAAAAATACTTTCACGTTATCGACATTAAATGTATAATTGCCATATGTCACTAGGTAACTGGGGACTGATACTTACACAATGTAAAACACAACATGATGAAATGTATTAACATAAAATTAATAACACCCTATGCCGTATCACCTCACTTTATGAATAAAGCAACCATAAGGCAATTTTAGCCTTAAGAGACGGAACATACTTGACATTTGACAACATTCAAGGTACACGCTCTAAGTAGAATAGCCGGGTCCACACCGGCCGATCCACGATCGAACATTTGCTTGCTTTGGTTCGTCCTCACAATTTACTTACTATAGGCCGACCGTTTAACTCGCGTATCGCCTGCGCGGTAAGAAGGGAGCGAGGGGTGATGTTAGCGGGTGGGTGAAAGGGGTGCGCGGAGCAGAGAGACGTAAGCTCTCTGCTCCGCGCACCCCTTTCACCCACCCGCTAACATCACCCCTCGCTCCCTTCTTACCGCGCAGGCGATACGCGAGTTAAACGGTCGGCCTATAGTCACTGCGTAGTTTCGTTATTTAATCGTTTGGTGCGGGCGAGACGCGTCCACACCGACCGCGCGAGTTGAAGCGGCTGCGGATCGCCCTGTGTGGATCCGACTAATTGATACGGCGACATGGATTAAGTATATTTTATAATGGGTACTTAATACTTATCTCTCCTTGAACAGATATTTCAGTTAATTTATACAAACCTATATCATACTAAGTCATATTTTTAAGTACATTATTACAGGCGGTTTTTGTTTGGCTCCTCTGTGTACTAAAATAACATGGTACAACAAAGCGGAATACCTATATTTTATTAACTTATTTTTTATATTATCATAAGAGTGCAGTTACCTCGTGTACTTGGCTAAAACGAAACTAAGCCTAAACGACTATAACCGGTCATATTACACAATAATCAAATCCATGAAAAACTAAAACCTGCGTCTTACATTCCCGCTTGTTACGTACATGTGAGAGACTTACAGAGTAGAGAAGAAAGAAAAAACAGTCTTATGCGTGTGAAAATAGAAATATAGACATTTCTAAACCAGTATTTATAGTTTGGTCATTTTTGGATAAGCTCTGACAAGTCTCGCCTGAATATCGAATTAAAAATAATTAATTGCAGTTACAAGAAAATAATCGTAAGAAAAATTTAAATAAGAGTTTAATCGTAATTCAACATGAAAACAATTTTTTATTTTGTTGTAGGTTAGTTTAGTCATTATCACTGTACCTATATATTTGTAAACATGCTTTGTAAAATATGTTATAATTGTGATAATTTTTTTTTTATTCTGTTCTGTATTATGTTTAGTTTATTTTTTTCTATTGGTTAGATAGAAAAATAACTTATGTTTGTGTAAAAATTGATAAATTACTACAATTGTGCAATGAGACATTTTTGCCTAAGGCCACGCTTGCCCATAACAATTACTTAGCCGCCCATAGCTTTAAAAAGTACCATGCACGGTACTGCGTAGCACTGCATCACCGCAAGATATATGGCCAAAAATTTCGCTGGCTAACTTCAGAGATCTTCAGAGAAAGAATTATAACCAAACTATAAGCTCGTTCAGTCTTAACTCTACGTCAATCAATTTTATAGCAACAGGCGGGAGTCAGACATCAGCCCCCGTACCCGCACTGGTCCCTCAAGCGCCAATCGTATACCGCGTTGAGTTTAGATTAAGGTGTAGATTCATTGCGTCAACGCCTCGTGATGATGACGATGTCATATATTGTCCCGTGCAACTATAGTTGGACTACTCCAACCTAAACTTAAGTGTCACCCGTAATAATAATTAATAAGGGAGCGTCCATTAATTACGTGAGGTTTTGGGAGGGGGGGGTCCGACCCCATTCTCACCCAATCTCACGTGGGGGAGAGGGGGTGTCCCTTCAAATATCACGTAATTTTCTTTCCCGCTTGGAACAGTGTAAAATAGCGAGAAAACAGGGTGGTGGAAAAAATATGTAAAACATGTTTTTCAACTAAAATAATTTTTTTTTTAACAATTGGCGGTCTTATCGCTCAAAGCGACCAGACAACCTTTGAACAGAAAGGATTAACATAATTTGGAAGGGCGGTGGTTATTCGAAACAAATGCAGATTAAATTATAAATATATATATAGGTATATATAAATATAATATTCACATATAGATAATAATATATAGGATAATATATAGGTATGGATCATTAAATCATCGGAGAAATATGGCTTAATCCTACACAATAATATTTATCGTGGTTATCACGGTTATGCGATGCGAAAGAAACATAACCACATTATGATTTTTTAAATTAATTCAACGCAATCAAGCACAGACTAACGTATTTACACTGAAAATACGCATTTTGATAAATCTCACGTGAGACGTACGGGGGGGGGAGGTCGAGCCAAATCTCACGACATCACACTAAGGGGGGAGGGGGTCAAACAATCGCCATAATCACCTCACGTAATTAATGGACGCCCCTAATGTCCCATGAAAGTTTATCTAAACTTGTAGTTATTGTAATTTGGTTAAAATTAATGAGATTCATTCAATTTCTTGCCTACATCAACAATAATTAGACCGCACCTCATTAGTCGCAGTAAAGCTATACCTTAATTTGAGCTCCTTAATTGGCGCTTGCTTGAAGAACCAGCGGGTACGGAAGCTGTTTATGAAATTCTATAAAACATTGTACTTCATCAGTTATAGTTAACCAGCCTCATTCTAGATCAGTACAACAGTATACATTCCGACTACGACAGCATAAAATATTAATTCCGACGATACATACGATTCCATGGCAAGTGTGCGATCTTAATATAAAGGACTTGTGGAGCTATTACATAAAGCGAAAATATGGTAGCATATAGTAATATTTTTTCTATTATATATAAGGTTTACATAAGATAGTATACAAGTAATCTAATATGTTTTGTATTGTCATAGCAGATAGTCATAGTACCCATTTATACTATTAATTTATTATTATGAAAACCCATTCTTTACAACTCTTTCGAAATGCGTCCTTTCTATCCAGCCCCCGTACCCACTGGTCCCTCAAGCGCCAATTGTATATCGCATTGAGCTCAGATCAAAGTGTAGATTCATTGCGACAATGTCTTATGATGCCATATATTGTCCTATGAAAGTTTAACACTAAAGTCAATCGAGAGGCGAGCTAAGAGACTCATTGGCGACGACGCGACGCGCTATTCGAGTCCAGACTTCGCAGTCTTGAACATCGACGCAAAGTAGCCAGTCTATCGGTCTTTTATCGGATACATTTCGGCGAGTGTGCGTCGGAATTACACCAACTGATTCCCCCGTGCCCGTTTCATAATCGGACTACTAGACGTACGGCAACGCGCCACCATTAGGGGACGATGGGGGAATTGCGGACGCTGAAGCAAAACAACTTATAAAACCCATACTATTAGAGATAATCAGTCTGACTTTATTAATTATTAAACTCTAGTTATCTAGGTACAAAATCAATATTAATAATTATACCAGATCAATCAACAACTATTTAATTTTAAATAAAAACAAAACGTCGCCTGTCCGTAATTACCCGTAGCTCTTGGGGTAAATACGGACTGGTGTTAGGTTAATTACGGACATCTTGGGGTATTTACGGACGAGGTCCCACATCATTCACATAAGTCACAAATAAAGCCTCTGGAAAAAGTTCCAGCAGTACAGTTCTCATGTGCCCAATTCCTGCATTTTAAACACATAATCCAGTCTTCGTTGGGTGGGTCACGATACTTCTCTTGACAATAGATGCAGAAGTAATCATCATTTCCTTTATCAGTTACATAATTGTGTAAATTTCTTACACCTTTTGATTGTTTTTCTTAAGTGTTTTTCGGCTTTTGTTTAATATTTGTAGATTTAGTCTCTTCTTGTTTGAGGTTCTTTCTTTTTCTTTCTATTTTCTTATGTTATTTTTCTACTTGGTTAATTTTTTTCGGTGTGCTGATGAAAATAACAGAATGTTTTTTTTTACCTAATCGTTTTTTTTCTATTAGGTTGTAGAGTTGGTACCTGCACTATGTCAATAAGTGGTACTGAGGAAGACTGGCTTGTTTGACTTGTTGTACTTTGGTTTTGACCAGCATCATTGTCATTAATCAGGTGTACTTATTCAGTCGCAGGTACATCAACGCTATCATCATTGCTAGAGAGTTGAGATGCTTCTTGTGATTCTCTTTGACTAGATATATTATCATTAGCAGCATCACAGATGAGTTGAGATTCATTCTGCTCTCTCTCGCTTGCGTTATCAAAATTGGTCTGTGTCAGTTGAAGTGAAAATCCTGGTGTAATAATATCACCAAAACTGGTGAAAGTGTCTTTGAATTTATCCTGATCCATTGAATGAATTCCAGCAGACTAGAAGCCATTTATAGCTTTGTCTATACTTGTTGTTCGGTTAAAAGAAATTTTGTAAGGTTTCAATGGTGTATCTTTGTTCTTTTTTTCTAATATATTTTCACGGCATCTGAAAACGTGTAATATTGGTTTAGTTTTTGACAAATAACTTTGTTCCTGGGGTAATTGCGGACGTCCGTATTTACCCCAGTGGTATTGTCCGCAATTAACCCAAAGCCGCTTAAAAAACCACAACGACAGTATTTGTAGGTTAACAAAATGTATCAACAAAAACTATAGTGTTATTTACTCTTCGATAACGAAGCAATCGACAGATAATATCACTTGTTAATGTCACTTACTTTATAGAAATAACACTCAAAATAGTAAACACTGGAAATTAGACAAAAATTCCCAAAAATGTTTAATTGTACTTACCTTGAAAAGCGTGCGCAGCCGTCCGTCGAGAATATTTGCTCGACACTAAAGAGGGCGGAATGCAACATGTGAACGTAGCGGCCGGGGTCGGGGGGCAGGGATAGAGTAGATATTTGTAAGTCCGTATTTACCCCGCGTCCGCAATACCCCCATCGTCCCCTATATGATGGATATTTCTCCTGCGCTCACTAAGCGTTTCGCTTCCACTTTCATTATGCGTGATACTTACAATCTAGGAATCTTCATATCCCGAGTGAACAGGAACTATCTTGGCAAGCGTGCTACATCGTCGATCACATCGTCGCTTACCATCAGGTGAGATAGTGGTCAAACGCAAGCCAATAATGAATAAAAAAATAATGCAATTTCTTCTGAATCGACAATAATTGGACCGCATTCTATTAGGTGCAGTGAAGAACCTTGACACGATATACGATTGACGCTTGAGGGACCAGTGGCTACGGGGTCCGAAGATAATGTTTGGATATAAGAACTAAACTTTTAAAATATAGAGCCTACTTAGTTCCACTCAAGTATGGTAAGAACAAGTATTATCAATTTTCAATATTAAAAAATCAAGATTGCGCGATTATACAAAAGGTTTTTGAAAGCCTGCAGGCTTTCAAAAGCCTTTAGAACTTTGCCTTCTTAAAGTGTTAGTTGTGCGATTTATATTCTAACCATTATATAAAAGCTATAGTTCATAAATTATACTAATTTATTTTATGATGGAGATTTATATTTATCTATACACAAAAAAGTGCTCTCTACGCCGAGGTCGGCTTGAGCCGACTAAAACGTATGAAAATTGCGTAGCCCACGGCACCCCTACATGGTAGAAGTTCCGCCTGTTCGTACTAAACGTTTTGGGTCATCCTTATTTTAGTGCGAACGTCAAGGGGATGGAATGCCTTGCCGTCGTCTGTTTCTTGTTGAAATAAAAAGTGAACAAGTATTTACTGGGTAAGCTTGCTACATCTTCGATCACATCGTCACTTCACATCGGTTATTAATTTAAGAATCGACGTGATTTCGAAGTAAGGAATCGCTAAGTGGTCAAAGTGAATTAGGGCCCAGGTGATATTGTGGTCAAACGCAGATCCAGTAGGCATATTGTAAAAAAAAAGCTCGGGGTGGGAAGCACGGCTTTGCTTCTATAGCGTCGCGCTCAACAGAATAAAAGTCCTTCATTAATCTTGCTCATTTTGATTTTGAACGGCATATTTTCGAATTAACTCTTTGAAATCGGACCCGCTTTTACTGCCGTTGCGAATTCGGTCTCGCGATGCCGAAAGATTACATTTCCTTTGAGTTTTGTAGCCTGTATTTAGTAATTTGTAGCCCAGCCAGCTAGCACAGAATTCACATTTATGAAATATGGAAGACAATCTGATTCACATAGAAAATTGAAAATACTTTATCATTCAGTAGGTATATCGAATAGAGTTGAAATAACATTAATTTGAAATATTAGGCAACCTTAATTTTGTTCTCATTGGCGTCAGTTCTTAAGTTAATTGACGGAAACTACGTTAGTATGGTACAAAATATACGGTTACGTTCAGATTGCTCGAATTTATACAACAAGTTGGCCTTTTGTTTCTTTGGAAACCAGCTCCAAAGTTTATAATACAGACAACACAGTACCTGGCAAGTCACATAGCATGCTGCACTGGAGAGAACACCGATCACCGTTCAATTAGAGTATTTGACAATAAATAATCGTATAAATCAACTGTTGGAAATCGGTCTAAAATTAGTTTTTTATTATCTATATAAACACCAAAGATATTTAATGGTAAAGGTCAGCGGTAGGGAAGGCTCTGCCCTTTTTAGCAAAACGTCTTTTGTAGGTAGTTTGTTTCATCTTGTGTGCCGCTACCATGTGCTATTGCCATTTCTTTGTAACTGCTGAATTTAAAATGGCTGTTTAATAAATATTTTATTTTTCAATAAATTTTGATTCTTATTTCACATTTAACTATTATTTTATATTTTCTAATGACATTTAAAAGCACTTGATCCTACTAATATTATAAATTCATAAAATTACTGAAGTAATTTATTGAAAGTTTGTGAGAATGGATGGATGTTTGTTACTCAATCACGCATAACTACGGATTTTAATGAAACTTGGTACGTAGATTTTTTAAGTCCTAAAACAGGCTACTTTTTATTCTGGAATTCCGCGGGTGAAACCACAGTCGCAGTTAATTTCTTATACTTGTCAAATACCCTATTTCAGATATTGGTTAGTACTTTGTACTACGGCCTGTTTCCTTTCTCGCTGTCAGCGTGCTATATTTTCCGAGGTACTAAATTACATTTTACACTAAAACATAGAAATCGCTACTTAATTAACTTGACCTAGTTAAAAGTTTAAGTACCCACATGATATTTGAACACAAACACAATATTAACAATACATGACATTGTTGCAATCTAATGGACAAAAACATCGCTATATTAATACAACAGTTCTTGTAATAAGGCCTTATAACAAACTTCGACAAAATGATACGCACGAGTTTTTCCGTTACGGTTTTTAGCAAAACTACGTAAGTATTTCTTAAAACTTCTGAGACTTTCAGAACTTTGTTTCTATGTATAGTTAGCGACATAAGTGGCTGAACTTTAACAATCTTTCAATTGAAAATAACACTGAAAATATACAAATTACATGCAATTTTTAAAATTTAAAAAGTAGAAGGTTCTCTGCATTCTTTTTTATATTTGTTACCTCAGAACTCCGTCATTTATGAACCGATTTCGAAAATTCTTTTTGCGCTGGGTTCAGTACAGCCACGAAGTGGTCCAATATAAATTTCATCGATATTTGACCTTGGACTTCGAGAATACATTAAAGTCAGTTTTTTTTGATAAAAAGTATATTTGTTTGCAATTCCCTTATTTGCACAGGATATTGACAGACTTTTTGCAATGCAACATTCAGAGAAATAAGTCAAATATTGAAGGTGTAGTCAATTTAAGATTCACAAATGTTCAGCTACCTTTGTCGCTGACTGTACATCAGCAGGAGAATCGTTTAACTGGAACACCGATCCCGATCGCTTTCAATTTCAAATTTGGAACGCGTTAGCATCTTTCAAATTGCAATATCGATATTTTTTTGCGATCGTGATTGGGTTAGGGATTGGGACGCGGAGTTTGAGTAGAAAAGTTTGACAATTCCACAGATAAATGCCGTTCACAATATATGTTTGAAAGCGATCGGGACCGGTGTTCGTGTTAGACGATTTCCGTGCAGAATAGAATAAAACATTAAGTCAAGAACCAAGTCAAAGAATTCTACCCGTCTAGCTGATTGTTTATTGCTATGTTTTATTACTTTAATGTTATATAGGTACTCTATAATAGTATGCGTATATCTATAAGTATATATATATATATATATATATATATATATATATATATATGTAAACAATCAGCTAGACGGGTAGAATTCTTTGACTTGGTTCTTGACTTAATGTTTTATTCTATTCTGCACGGGAATCGTCTAACTCGATATATATATATATATATATATATATATATATATATATATATATATATATATATATATATATATATATATATATATATTCGTCTTCGCACTTGAAGCAATCTCTTACAGACATTAATAAGGAAACAGATTATATATTTTAGGAAAAAGTCGCGCATCATTTTGTCGATAAGCCTTTAGTAAACACTAAGTAAGCGCTAACATTAAAGACGGCAGTTCATAACTTGTGCCCAAGACTAAATAAGACTTAGTTTTAGAACATTTAATTAAACACTTTTTAACTGTTATATTTTAGATCCTGGCCCCTATCTAGAGAAACAGTAACCTCGAGGACCATGGTCCCACAACATCCAGACACAAAACAAATACTTTACTATTTTTTTTCTCTGCACAAATATATTTCTTTTCGCGGCAATCGAACTCGCATCCCTCGGTGGTGTATGAGATTTGAGCCTGCCCAAGCACTACACCACAGAGGCTGTCTATTGTTTATAAAATGTGTTTAATTCAATGTGTAATACGAAACCCCAAGATATTACTATTTACAATACTTTATTTGGGACAGGTTTACAACCGTATATATGTAGTTTTTCTCTCAGTAATCATAAGTACTAATGTCATGCATTACGCGGCGACATGAAAATTCATAACAATACTATTATGGAACTGAGTAATGTGACGAATAAGTCGTTCGCCTGATGGTAAGCGCCACGCCTGCCCATAACAACTGCAGTGCCACCCAGATCTTTTAATACCATAAAAAATACTGCGTAGCACTGCATTGCGCTCATCACCCCGTGACTTCAGGTATCAAGTCTCATGTGCGTAGTAATTTCGCTGGCTACAATGCCTTTCAAACCGGAACACAGTAATACTTGCGCACTGCTTGGCGACAGAACTGGCGGTGGTACCTACCCAGACGGCCTCCCGCATACGAGACTCCTACCACAAGTTAAATATAATTATATTATTATGAAACATTTTGATGTCACTCCGCACATTTGGAATGGACTTGAGACTAGAACCAGTATAAACAGATCACAGCACCTAAACAATTAAGTATCTTTCAGAAATGTTTAACATTCCACGTCATTAAGGCAGAAATGTATTGAATTGAGTACTGTTTTTGAAACAACACAACATATATGTATTATATCAACCTATATTACTACACAGGTACACAGTCTAGAAGATATCAATGCCCGGTTTACATTTACACTGCGAACAAAACCTTACGTCTACGCCTTACGTCCTTTCTGTTTGGCTTGCGCCTTAAGGTTTACAGCGCGAAATCGTGTCGAATGCAGAGCGGGCATAATTAGTTTGAATGAATTGAATGATTATATATAAAATTCTCGTGTCACAATGTTAGTTACCTTACTCCTCCGAAACGGCTTTACTGACTCTTACCAATCTTTATATGCATATTCAGTAGGTCTGAGAATCGGCTACTATCTATTTTTCATACCCCTAAGTGGTAAGGGTTGTTGAAACCGCGGGTGAAACCGCAGGGCGCAGCTAGTATATATATATTATCGTTAAACGTTAGGCACGTTATTATAGATTAACAAGTAGATGAACATGTTCATTCGAACAAACGCACGGTCGTGTTTTTATGTAGTTATATGTACCTATAGCTACGTTTCTCTAGACTGTGGTTTTAACATTTGTAGTAAAATATCATTCGTTAGGTATATAGTATATACATTTATAAATCATATAAATGTAATATTGACGCTTTTACAATAATTTAAATAATACTTATATAAATAATTATTAAAAAAAACATCACCTACGATAATTTTTGCTAAATATGCCATTCATAAAGTGATTTATCATATCATTAAATCTAAATTAATGTTAAATATTCACACAAACGTGCCGTTTTTCGCTAAGCGTAGCTGAATTTAACATATATTTTCTAAGCATAAGCACAAAATGCTAAATAATATCAACTAAGTTAAATAACGATAAAATAATATTGTTTAACACCATAATTAATAATAGTAATAATTCATTGTAAACATAAATTATTGTTGTAAATACTGATGTTCGTTTTGGATACTGACTAGATTTGTCTTTTGCACAGTGAGCACTTAGTTTAAACAATATATTTTAACTTAGCGTTAAAGTTATTGAAGCAGTCAGAAGTGTAAGTTGTATTTCATTAACTTTGAAACTCTCTGGCTTTATCAAACGTTGCATTTTCTACGACAAAATAGTTTCAATAAATTAAATCATAACCGTGTATAATAAACAATAAATAAAAACAAAAATAAATAATTCTCATTTAGAAAAGTGATATCAAAAATAAATTAAATTATTATTTGAGATACGCTTATCGCGTAACGCTTTGGTCAGCAAGAACATGTCTTTTACCATTGAAAAAAGTTCAGTAACTATTTACATGTATTGTCTATCATACATTGTGGGGTCCTACCACCAAATCACTTAATTTAAGAAAAGCACAATGAAATCAAAAATCAACAAATGTGTAACAATTTCAAGAAAAACACCAAAATAAAAACAAAACACTGAACTCTATGGTTCAGACAATACAATTATTACCCCAGAAGATACATAGTTATATATTGGCCCTAATTCTATCCTGCGTTCTCCAAACCTAATTTGCACTAAGTTAGAGTCCACATATTCGTTTTCTGACGCGTACGCTATCTCTAAACTTCACTTATTTTTAGAACTTCCGTTTTCTGCGCGACTAACTGTCACTTTTGACGTAAGTTTAGATAAAAATACTTAATTTTAGCGCTGTCAAACGTAATTCAAATTTAGAGAACGCGATACATTACATTTATTTTAGATAATTATAAGTTAAATTTAGGTTTAGAGAGTGAAAACAGAATCGACCCTATGCATCATATACCTAGAAATTATTTTTCATTCCCCATTTCTGCTTTTACTACTAAATCCCTAATCATCGGGAGAAAGCTCATACACATGTATCGTACATTGACTGGACACTCAGTTGATTTTACACATTCGCCTGCATGATTCCATCGAACTAAAATTTAAACAGCTTTTAAAAAAACGAAGGTAGTCTTTGGGAAGGGTAGCAACACACCAGTAACTTTGAACCTGGCGTCCAAACACCGGTAACGCCTCGTCCACAAACCGTCACCGAACGCTGCTTGTGTACCTACTGTCTTACCTCAAACGCGCAAAACAGTATGTTACGACATTCCGTCAACAGTTAATGCGATAAGAAATTGAATGACTGGCCAAATTTGAAACTGATCATTTCCTGTGGGGTAAGCACGTACCATTTGCGAGAACGTATTCGTAAGTAAACGATAGCAATTTTCAAAGATAATAATTAAGTTTTCAGATACGTCACTCCTTTGTTAGCGATTGATTATTGTTTCACTTTAGACACAGAATACTAAAGGACAGAAGCATCACTCCGCAAGGAAATTTAAACAAATAGCGATTCTTGCTATGGCGCAATAAAATTCAATTCAGCTCGCGTAGCGCTGCATACCTACCAGTCATATTAACCTACAGAGCGCCTCTCTTTCTGTCGCATAGCTCTTATCTCTTCAGACGCGGCACGTGTAACGACGCGCGACCCGCTGACGGTGTCCGGCTATGTACTTGTAGCTTCGTACCTACAGTGCGGAGTGCGCTAGGCCTGCTTTAGATTAGACACTAAAACTGTGGCGACCAAGAAATCCCATATCTTAAAACGTCATGATTATAGTAATCTCGATTATATTAGGTTACGACGAAATATTTTGACGATATATTTTATGGAACTGAGTGATTATACGAACGAGCCGTTCGCCTGATGGTAAGTGCCACTACTGCCCGTAACAATTGCAGTGCCACCCAGAACTTTTAATACCATTAAAAGCACTGCGTAGCACTGCAATGCGCTCATCACCCCGAGACACCAGATATTAAGTCTCATATGTCCAGTATTTTCGCTGGCTACAATGCCTTTCAAACCGGAACACAGTAATGCTTGCGCACTACTGCTTGGCGGAAGAATAACTGGCAAGCTGTGGTACCTACATAGATGGCTTCCCGCATACGGGAGACCTACCACGTGTAAAAATATTCGTGCTTACCCCACTGGTAACAAAACGTTTGGTTTCGAAGTTGTAGTTTGGTACTTCACCTCGGATTCTCGTCACACTATACGTTTCGACGATATGTCACAACATAATGTCACAAGAGCCCGACTGTGTACAAGATGAATAATTGAGATTGGTTTATGGATGGATAATACTTGAAACAATGAGAAAATGGTGAAAGGATAGCTTCTCGTTTCTGGTTAGCCATAGCCAGCTCAAATATTCATCCTGTATACAAGATGAGTTTTTGAACAGGTTTACCTAAATCAACAACCTATATCAATGTATGGCAACTAGGCTCACCGAATGATAGAATAATTTGTTGTTAGAAACACATTTAGTTTACCAAAAGGATTAAAATTGCATTTTTGGATTTTTTAAATCGATGTATCTGCTTGCTATGTCCAAAATTTGTTTTCAAGAAGAACTCGAAAATTGGATAACTCGAACAGAGTTACTTAGACAGTTATATAGAAAAATAGATTTCTTCACAAATCCAAGAATGTAGTTTTATTAGGTTTGAAACACTACATGGATTTCAAACAACAAATTGATCTAAAACTTTCAGCGTAGTTGCCCAAGGGATCCCTGTGCAAAAACTCACAGACCTGTAGCAGCGGTCCCGTTCCATTTTCATGCAGACCCCTGCAGCAGTATAAGTTGCGGAAGTAGGTCATGTCAGGACATGATGCGATCGTACCGCTACTGCAGCGAGCACACGGTGCCTTGTAGCAGTATAACTGGCGGCAGTAGATCACGTCAGGACATGAGGCGATCATACCGCTACTGCAGCGCGCTGACGGCGTCTTGTATAGTAGCATATTTCGCGGCAGTAGGTCACGTCAGGACATGAGACAATCTTTCCGCTACTGCAGCGCGCTGACGGCTCCATGTAGCAGTATAGTTCGCGGCAGTAGGTCACAGGCTCAGGACATGATGCGGCGCACGAGGCGGTCGTATTGCTACTGCAGCGCGCACACGGCGGAGGTGCCGGGCGCGTGGTCGAGCTGCGCGCGGCGCCGCTTGATGCCCTCCAGGTACACCTCGCGGTTGAACAGGCCCGCCGCGAGGGGCACCCTGCCGTTACAAATTACCTATATTAACTACAAAATCATATAATGCGTAAATGACGCGTCACCACGCTTCGTTTTCGCATTTATGTTTGACAGGGTTCAAATTATTTAGACCTTAAGATACTCACTCGTCCCGGGACGCCGGGTGGTCGCGAACAGTGCCCACACGGGCTTGTGGTCGCTCGTGCACAAGGACTGCACGGGGTTGTACGTCAGTATACACACACGTCGGTCCCGGGACGCAGGGTGGTCGCGAACAGTGCCCACACGGGCTTGTGGTCGCTCGTGCACAAGGACTGCACGGGGTTGTACGTCAGTATACACACACGTCGGTCCCGGGACGCCGGGTGGTCGCGAACAGTGCCCACACGGGCTTGTGGTCGCTCGTGCACAAGGACTGCACGGGGTTGTACGTCAGTATACACACACGTCGGTCCCGGGACGCAGGGTGGTCGCGAACAGTGCCCACACGGGCTTGTGGTCGCCCGTGCACAAGGACTGCACGGGGTTGTACGTCAGTATACTCACACGTCGGTCCCGGGACGCAGGGTGGTCGCGAACAGTGCCCACACGGGCTTGTGGTCGCTCGTGCACAAGGACTGCACGGGGTTGTACGTCAGTATACTCACACGTCGGTCCCGGGACGCAGGGTGGTCGCAAACCGTGCCCACACGGGCTTGTGGTCGCCCGTGCACACGGTCTGCACGGGGTTGTACGTCAGTATACTCACACGTCGGTCCCGGGACGCAGGGTGGTCGCGAACAGTGCCCACACGGGCTTGTGGTCGTTCGTGCACAAGGACTGCACGGGGTTGTACGTCAGTATACTCACACGTCGGTCCCGGGACGCAGGGTGGTCGCAAACCGTGCCCACACGGGCTTGTGGTCGCCCGTGCACACGGTCTGCACGGGGTTGTACGTCAGTATACTCACACGTCGGTCCCGGGACGCAGGGTGGTCGCGAACAGTGCCCACACGGGCTTGTGGTCGCTCGTGCACAAGGACTGCACGGGGTTGTACGTCAGTATACTCACACGTCGGTCCCGGGACGCAGGGTGGTCGCGAACAGTGCCCACACGGGCTTGTGGTCGCTCGTGCACAAGGACTGCACGGGGTTGTACGTCAGTATACTCACACGTCGGTCCCGGGACGCAGGGTGGTCGCGAACAGTGCCCACACGGGCTTGTGGTCGCTCGTGCACACGGACTGCACGGGGTTGTACGTCAGTATACTCACACGTCGGTCCCGGGACGCAGGGTGGTCGCGAACAGTGCCCACACGGGCTTGTGGTCGCTCGTGCACAAGGACTGCACGGGGTTGTACGTCAGTATACTCACACGTCGGTCCCGGGACGCAGGGTGGTCGCGAACAGTGCCCACACGGGCTTGTGGTCGCTCGTGCACAAGGACTGCACGGGGTTGTACGTCAGTATACTCACACGTCGGTCCCGGGACGCAGGGTGGTCGCGAACAGTGCCCACACGGGCTTGTGGTCGCTCGTGCACAAGGACTGCACGGGGTTGTACGTCAGTATACTCACACGTCGGTCCCGGGACGCAGGGTGGTCGCGAACAGTGCCCACACGGGCTTGTGGTCGCTCGTGCACAAGGACTGCACGGGGTTGTACGTCAGTATACTCACACGTCGGTCCCGGGACGCAGGGTGGTCGCGAACAGTGCCCACACGGGCTTGTGGTCGCTCGTGCACACGGACTGCACGGGGTTGTACGTCAGTATACTCACACGTCGGTCCCGGGACGCAGGGTGGTTGCGAACAGTGCCCACACGGGCTTGTGGTCGCTCGTGCACAAGGACTGCACGGGGTTGTACGTCAGTATACTCACACGTCGGTCCCGGGACGCAGGGTGGTCGCGAACAGTGCCCACACGGGCTTGTGGTCGCTCGTGCACACGGACTGCACGGAGTTGTACGCGAGACACTTCACGCCTGCCGCCGCCGCCGCCGGCAGGGAGCTGAGGCGACGAAGCCCTACGGGGAAAGTATACAGGGCGAAATTTTGGGACCTTCAAGGTAAGTACCTTCTCCTTTGCAGTGAGGAAGTTTGGTTCTGAGGAAACAGCGGGTATACATTTTTGAGAAAGAAAATACTAAATATTTGGATTTTTTTAAAAAAAGGCAGTCAGGGAGAAAAATGACACTTCTCAACATGTTCTTAACTAAGTCTATTTGCTACCAAAAATGTTTCCCCCAAAGTAACCCATCGAGTCAAAACTTAAGTTTTTGTGAAAATTGGTGTGGCAATGTCCCAAAATTTTACCACACCCTATATAGTCATAAAAATATCTATTTGTGCCTAGACAATTGGATAACCCTTAGGTTTTAAATACTTTTAGACCGGCTGGCTTCACTTGTGGCCACGAACGCTACAAAGTGTTCCAACCATCAACGCATTAAAAATTATTAAATGTATACCTACACGTAATCCGTTAAAAATTGTTTAATTCAATAGGATTGGATTTTTATATACTTATCAGCATACTTAACAATATTTATTTTACCCATTTTGCTACATTCCTTACCTGAAAAAGCGGACGAAGAGTTTCCAGTCATGGACTTCGATTTGTACAGAATACGGTCGGTGTACGCCGGCGCTCTTTGTTTGCTAGACGTGTCGAACTGTTGACTACCGGGGTCGTACTGAAACAAACCAATAAAATACAGTAGATAAGATATATCTACCAATTAGCACTGGCCGGCGTGGTGTCCTTTTTCTAATAGAAGACCTCTGCCTGTAGTGGAGCCTTAATAGCCGGACAGTGATGGTAACATTTATTTAAAAAATTATCAACGTTTATCAACATGTATGTCATTACTTTAAGAATTATATACAAAATTATAAAAATCCGCATTCTTATTCCTAAAATCATCAAAGGTTTATACTAAGTCATTCTACATATTAAATAACAATAAATAAAAAAATTAAAATACCCCTGACACAATTACACATGTCTAAGATCCACCACTAGAAAACCTGCTTACAAATAAAAAGGTTCACCCCTTTAAGAGCTACGGTGCCACAGGCAGACACACATAGTGGTCAATCTTATAACACCCCTCCTTTTTGCGTCGGGGGCTAAACAGCATGCGAAATACGTTTACATTCGACGTGACGTCACTGCCGAAGACAAAAAACAAATTTATAGACTGAAACTGCACCGCATTTGCTTATTCCAAATGTATTCGTATTATTCCATAATCATTCCATTCTCACCTTATAAGTGGGCGGAAATGTAATAGGAGCTTCTCTGAAGTCCCTAAACGCGGCGCCATCTTCCAAAACTGCGGTCAACTGGTCCGCGTGCAGTAAACCGTGCGGCAAGTGATGCGGGAGAGGGAACTGAGAATAAAATAAATAAAAAAATAAAATTTGTGGCTTTAGTTTAAGCAGAATAGGCCTACCACGTTAGGCCTTAAGGTTTTAAGAGAGCTTTGCAGTGGAAGATATTTTGTGTAGGAGCTGGCTGAATCTACTTTTAAACTACTTATGTTGCTTTTGACAAAATGCATTAGCACATGTTAGGCGAAAATCATAAGAATTTAAATAATTAGGAAGAAAAATGATATTGCTCGGGCAAGGAGCCGAACAATATTATTTTTCTTCTTCCTAATTATTGAAAATCTTATTAGGGGATCGGACAACTTTTCAGAAAGTGTCTTAAATTAACTACAATGAATATATATAGCCATGAAAAATACTATTTTCATTAAATAACGCTCTAAAGTACCTAAAACTTTGTTTAAATATTATGTTTCTATTATTGCCGCGCAAACGGTCACCTCAAAAATTGTGACGTCATAAACTTGCTAAGAGATTCTAATAAGTTTCGTGAAGTTTGGGGACTATATTGCAGTAATAGAACGAAAAAATAAGCAAAAATATATTTTATGAAAAGCAAAAACGTAAAATAAACACAAGCTTGACTCACGGCATTTGCCTACAAATGACATCATGCGCTGTGATTGTTGTTTCGTTTGAGATGAAGAACAGATTAAAAATGCAGAATTATTTATTGATTTAAAAATATAAATCATTATTATTTCACAAAAATATTGATTGAATGGTCTTTCTGGTTCGACGAACATTCGTTCTAACTACATTTTAGATTTTTTCTCGATTACTGTCCGTTCCCCTATTATGTTGCTGTCTAGAAATTATGATATTTACCTCAGTCTGTTCGATCCACCGCAACACAGCCGCCCTGGGCTCGCCAAGTCTGAAGTTTAGATCTCCGCACCAAAATACATAGTCAAAATTGTTTGTGACATCTGAAATTATAAAATACTATATTTTAAATTATTATTTCAGTTATCAATTTATAGTACTTAATGACTTACCAATCAATCAATCAGTTATATTTGGTAGGTATAAATATAATGTCGAGTGTTTTATCAGACCTTTTTTATACTTGATCTCTTCACTGATATGGCGCGCCATTATTGTATTATATTTGGTCAACAAAGCATTAAGTATACATATATTAAGTATAAATTTTAATATACTATTGTTCTTTGATAACAGCAATTCTATTATACAAGTTGTGATTGAGAGCAAGTTTTTATACCTCTAGTTGTTCGCCGCGACATTATATTTTAGGTTTACCTTATTCCCCAAGGAACTATTGGTTTCTCCGGGAAGAAAGTATTTTGTATTCTGGCTCTTATATAGGATAAAACTATATAGAACAAATAAAACACTTTCGTATTTATATTATTATTAGAATAAATAATAGGATATGATTACGGAAATATAGGTGTATCCCAACTAACCTTTACTTTTATGCCTACACGGCAGATTCTTGGGCAAGTCAATAGACCTGATTATCCTCTTGATATCTGACACTCTTTCTTTCACCTTCTCTTGATGTGCTGTCAGATGCGCTGTCACGAATAAAAACGTTGAACCGAAGAGGGCAAAGGAAATCGCGACAGCGCCTTTTGTTCGAAACGCGGTGCCTGTTCGCACTGAGAGACTCGCGTCTTCAGGGAGAGAGCAGAACCAGATAAGGTCCCTTCGGATAAATACTGTTAAATGAATTGTACCTGAAATTGAAAGGAAAAGTTAATACAATAATGCCTCGGAACATGATGAACGTTCGCGAACATTCATCATGTAACTCAACACCGTTTTGTATTTTTTTATAGTATTTTTTATAGGTGTAGCTTTATCCAGAAGCGTTGTCTACTATGATTACTAAAAATACAATTTAAATGTGATTTTGTTAATTGGTAACTGTAAAATATGAACTAAACATTTATTCATTAAATTTATACTTTACATAATGTAGGTCTTACCTAGATAATAAGAATGTAATAAAAGATGTGATGGTCCCAGCACCTCCTGTATTGTAACCTCCCACTCTGTTCGTTCTGAGAATGACTCCTGAGTGCCGATCGCAAATATGTCGGGAACATGTTTTACTTGGTTGGGGAATATGAAATCTGCTAGTTCCCTGTTGACAATAAACATAAACATAATATCAAGTAACTAGCAATAAGTAATCAAATAATAAACTGTGAAACTAAGACAAATGCATAAATATATAAGATTCATCATAAGCCCATTTAGTAAGCATCTCAAGTAAGGTCTCACATATGCGAGAGGCCATCTGGGTTAGTAACAATGCTTTGCTATTTATTATGTCGCTAAGCTAGTGTGTAAGCATAGCGAAATTTATGGATATTATGAGACTTAAGAGCTATATTGTTAAAGGGTGACAACCCATAAGTCAGATTAATCAAAAGTTTCAAGTTAAAATAATTATTATCAAAACTTGAAAACTGACCATTGGATAAATCTGTTCCATTCCTAAAATATGAACTAACAAGTCATAAGGAAAATATATCTCACTTAGGAGGGGCCTGCCCGTTCATGTTCCACGTTCCTACAAATATTTTGACTTCTCTATCTGGAAACACATGTTCTAATTCCGCTGCTCCTAGTAAGGAATGAGATGCCAGTCTTCCATAGAGATAGTTCCTGAAATAATATAATTAACAATCAATTTATTTAAATTAAAACTAACATTTACTAGGGATCTGCGCCTCTTGCCAATTTTTGGTGTGGAGTTCAATCCAGATTGTGGTAACCCAATGTTAAAATAGAATAGAGACATCACATCAGCCCAATGCATGCAAGAAGGGTTATTAGACTCAGGCAATACAAGTATTTTATGAATTCATATCGGGATAAAAATTTAAAAATATAATGCTTCAATCAATGTACATATAAACATGACAAACACACCATGGAAATGAAATTTGAAGTATGAGTATGTAACAAACAGCTAACCTTTCCCTAGCTTCCTGCGTGGGAATGAGACGCAACACCTGTGCAGCAAGCAGAGAGTTACGTGCCAAGCTGTCAGTGCTCCCAGCACGCGAAGCCGACCGTGTTATTGTTGACTTGGTCCTATGTGAGCAGACAAATCACACAAGATAGAAACAAATTAAAGATGGAACCCATAGCCAGGACATAAGAGGCTTGAACAACTGATATCAGACCACTTACCTTCTTTTACGGTCTAGAGAACTGCTCCTATCACTCTCAGGAGATGATGAACGATATAAAGGTTTATTGTCATTTGATATCAAATGATCAGCGGACAATCTTTTCACAAACAACTTATTCTTTGTTTTGATACCTTCAAATGAGCCCGAGTGTTCAAAACACTTTCTAGGATCATCTTTGGGAAATTTGATAGTAGCTTTAGGTATTTCTTCGGATTTAGACTGAGAACATGACGTTGTGTGGTCACTGATACTGTTGGAATTATTAACTGGGCTACAGTCTCTCGAGGTTGTGTCTTCTTTTGAAGGGCAAGATGGGTGGTTGTCTACTAAACTCTTGGGGCGCGACCTTCGGAAGAAAGTTCTACAGCATTTCGGGTTGTTGTCGTCGTCATTATGTGAGTGATCAGTGTTGGAACCTATGATGTTACAACTAGGTTCAGTGCTAAAATTCCGAGCAGTATTACCTCCTTCTGCATGCATATCGGCGTAGTGCGCACTCTGCGCCAGGAAAGGGTCTGATGGCGAGATCGGGCGTGAGGTGGACTGGGAATATTCATCGTTAGAATCGGTATCGACATAGCACCCCACTTTTGGTGACTTCTTGACGAACAGTCGCTTCCGAAGCGACAGCTTCTGTTTGGACTTCGTAGGTGATGTTGTCATGATTGGTTTTAAACCAGTTAAACTGATAATTTATGTTATTTTATCACATTTTTACTAAATAAATGGATCATAACCTCAACGCTGAACTGATAAAACTGATTGACATTTTGCGACTTACGAACACTGTCAAATTTTCACAATAACTGCGTTCGAAAACCCCAGTTTGTATCAGTGGACCGTTCATTATAATAAAAGTTAGAAATATGAAAAAAATTTAAGATTCCATAAATATCTTTCTACTTTTGTAATGTTTTTTCTAAGAATTTATCAAATGTTTACACTTTAGTGTCATGACAACTTCTTAATTGAAGAACGAATAGCTAAAAATAAGTCGCTAAGTTGCTGTGCATAAAATAACAGGGGCAAAGTACATATATAAAAAAATTAAAAACATTTTACACATCTCTCATTCTTTTAACATACAAACAGCTACAGTATATAATATCAGAAAAATATAGCTATAGCACACAAAACCATCACAGTCAAACTTATGTTCAGATTTCTCGCTCCGTTGCTAAAGCGAGCTGTTCCAGGAACAAGTAGATTGTCTCCATTGTATACAGGATATGGTGACAAGGCTCCTCCTGCTATTGACTGAACTCCGTCACCTGTAGATAAAAAAGATACTTAGATTAGGTACTTATCTATGTAGGTCCTTAGTAAAAGCCAAACCTACCTACAATTTTTAAGTATCTACATACAGATCTGCTTAGTTGCCTACTTACCAACATTACAAAGATCACTGGTACATGCACGATAATATGTTCTATAAGTGGAATCTGTGATCTCGTGGTTCAAAAAGTCAGGCTCTGATTCGCAACCACGAGTGAAGCTGGCGACGACACCCCTTGGATCCTGGATAAAACGAATCAAATATAAACCCTAGATCATAATAGTATCTCGTAAAACGTAGGTATATAAATAGGTACCTATGGTTTATCCTCTCAGAGTGACTGGTTATCTCCAGATTGGTCGTATATTGTTTCACTTAAATTAAACGCCTACCAATTTAACAATAGCAATGCTATCAAATTTAGATTAGATTAGATTAGATAACGCTTTATTGTCACACAACAACATAAAATAATTACAAAACAATACTTAAACCTAAAGTGTTACAATGGGCGGTCTTATCGCTTATAGCGATCTCTTCCAGACAACCTTTGGATGGAGAGGACTCAAAAAAACTGTGAGGGACGGTGGTGTTGTGTATAAAAAAAACTAACCAGTATAAAATAATAATATTATATACAGACTACATAATCATAATAATATATAATTAAATATAAGTGTAATATAGGTACAAAGGTACCAAAAAGAAAATACATATCATAATAAAGTAAAAAATAAATAAATATATCTATATCATAAAATATATAAATAAATATATATACTATATTAAGTTTATAAGTGAGATAACAAACAGTTTTAAACAGATGAACAGAACTTCCGAGTAGCAGGCTGCAGTTACGTAGCTAAGTAGAATTTCTTGATGCTATTTTTAAATATGTCAAGAGATTGCGCACGCCTTATTGATACTGGTAGAGAGTTCCACAGACGTGCCGCTTCCACAGTAAAAGAACCATCATAGAAGGTACTGCTATGTGAAGGAGTTCTCAGTGTGAGATTTTCTGATGACCTTAAAGAATACGAATTGGAGCTGTGTAGGAATTCAAAACGTTCCTTGAGATAGCGCGGGGACTTAGGATTGAACAATATATTGTAAAGGAGAGAGAGTATGTGAGTATTCCGGCGAAGTCGTATAGGGAGCCACTTGAGCTTAGAACGAAATTCGTATACGTGATCATATTTGCGTAGTCCAAATATAAATCTTATACAAAAATTTTGAAGACGCTCAAGTTTATTCAACTGGTCCTCGGTGAGATCTAGATAGCAGGCGTCCGCGTAGTCGAGAATAGGAAGCAGAAGAGATTGAGCTAGTGCAATTTTAGTGGTAGTGGGTAGAAAGTTGCGTAACCTCTTCAATGAGGCTGCAGACGCGTACAATTTGCGACTGGTGGCTTGTAACTGTGGGCCCCAACTCATACGACGATCCATTACCAAACCTAGATTTTTCACGGTTTCGCTAAAAGGAAGTGCAACCCCACCAAAATTAACCTTCGGAAGCAATGGCCAGTCCACCTTAGAGATAAGCCTAGAGCTGCCTACAATCATCACCTGAGTCTTGATGGGGTTAACTTTCAGGCCATAGTCTCTGCTCCAGTCTGCTATACGATCCAAGTCAGTGTTTGTAGTTTGGATTGCATCAGACAAATTTTCAAGGGAAGCTTGAGAATATATCTGGAGATCGTCGGCATATAAGTGGTAGGAAGAAGAAAGATTTTTAGAAATTGAATTTATAAAAATTGCAAAAAGAAGAGGGGATAGCACGCCGCCTTGCGGTACGCCAGCAGACGTATCACACCATGAAGAAATTTTTTCTTCAAGGCGAATTCGCTGCCTGCGTCCGTACAGGTAACTGTGAAACCAGTCAACTACCGTTGGAGATATGTTAATGGAGCGGAGTAAAGCTAGAAGTATATCAAAATTAACAGTGTTAAACGCATTGCTAAAGTCCAACAATGTTAGTACAGTTAGTTGGCTGTTTTCCATGCCAAGACGAATGTCGTCAGTGATTTTGACGAGAGTGCTAACTGTGCTGTGGCCAGGACGGAAACCGGATTGGAGAGGATTAAGAAGATCATGGAAAGAAAGGAATTTGCTAATTTGGTTGTGGACGACACGTTCGAGGACTTTGGATAGGAAAGGGAGAATTGATATAGGGCGGTATTCGGAAAAAGATTTAGGATTCGATTTTTTAGGTGAGGGAATAATCTGAGCGTCTTTCCAGATAGAAGGAAATACACCGTAGGAAATGGAGTTATTGAAAATGAAACAGAGGACGGGAAGGATTATGTCAAGGATTGGTACTAACATGTTGCGACTAATACCGTCGACACCTACTGCGTTTGAGGAAATCAAATTTAGTTCATGTCTAAGCTTACCAAAAACTCTTGCCTCAATATTGTGCAGTAAGTTTGGGAGCAGTCAACAGTGTTGGTGGCATCAGTGATAGTCAGACAGGATTGGTCGGATTCGGATGAAGAAAAACTGCACGCGTAACACCGCAGTGTGCCTGAAAATTATTCATAGCTTTAAGTGTACCTTAAGTTTATACTTCCCATGAAAAGTAGAATGTATTAATAACTTCTTGAGAACTTTCTTGAGAATTTACTGCCTACAAAGGTATAATCTAGTAGAAAGTACTTATCTACTATTTACAAAGGCGCGTCACGAATTTTGTTTAAACGATTCCTTTCTGACCTATTAAGTCATCAGAGTGAGCTTGTACTATTAATAAACATAATCACTGAATTAGGTGTATTATTATAGTAATTTCTTTAAATATGGACTATACCTACCAGTCTAGTACCTATAACTAGTCAGTCTAGTATGACTTAAGAACCTATTAGACTGTATACTATATTCTGATTCAACCTTTCTAGATAAGAAAAAACAAAATACCAACGCAATCGAGTAGATAACAAGTGGTTGTATATACTACAACCAACACCAACAACCAATACACAATGACAAACTAATAAATAAATAAGGTAAAACCAAATTTATGTGAATTGGGTATTAGTTAGGAAATGGTACTTAATCGAAAACATGAATGTTAATTATTAATAATAATTTACGGGTGACTAGTCCAACTATAGTTCCAACCACATCCGGTGGTAACCACTTATATATACACCCGTAGATTTATAATTAATAATGTGTCCAAACCACGTTAATTAATATAATATAAAACTGGAAGACCACTCACTGACTGACTGACTGACATATTGACAGAATTGATCTCCCACTTGCCGTTATGGTGGGGGGTAGTGTTTGGTACCGTTGGATAGAGGATGTTTTGAAACCAACCAGAAAAATCCGAAATCCATGGAAAGGTGTCTCCGAGATGGAACTGCTCAGGGGATCTCGGAAACTATAAATCGGATGGGGGTACCGCTTGAACTAAATATGCTCAAAACCCTGGGCCATTTTTGAAAATTTGAAAAAAAAGATGGCCGCCATACAAAAAAACATGGCCGCCATACAAAATAAAAATGTAAATAACTTTTGAATGGTTAGAGATAGGTATAGGGTGCTCGACGAAATGTCATAGAGGGCGATAGGGGAAATTTGGAAAAGTTGGAAAAATTAAAAAAAAAGAAAATAAAATGGCGGCCATTTTGAAAGTTGCTCCGATCCGACTGAAATTTTGCATCGGGGGGTTTTCTGGGTCGTAGATTACGATTATGGAAAAAAAAATTGGTTTCTGCCATTTTTCAAGATGGCCGCCATACAAGAGTTATTTTTCCGGACAAATAAACCAAACAAAACTTTTGAACCGTAGTCGATAGGAAGCGTCTATAAATAAATAGCAACACCCCCCCACGCGAGCTGCTTTAGCAGCTCGCGCACGCCACAAAATCACTTGGATTCCGCCATTTTTCAAGATGGCCGCCATGCAAAAGTCTTTTTTTCAGAACAACTGAACTTAAATAACTTAAGAACCGTAATCGATAGGGAGCTTTTATAAAAAAACGCAAACCCCCCCACGCGAGCTGCTTTAGCAGCTCGCGCACGCCACACAATCACTTGAAATCCAGTTTTTTATCAAGATGGCCGCCATACAAAAGTTTGCTTTCATAACAAAAAGGCTTATAAAACTTTAGAACCGTAATCGATAGGGAGCTTTTAAAAAAAATAGCAACCACCCCCCCACGCGAGCTGCTTTAGCAGCTCGCGCACGCGGCGAAATACTAGTTTTCATAATAAAATTAAAGTTAATAGTTTTTCTAAGGTTACCTACCTGCAGTTTTCCCGATCACGACGCACAACACAAACAAAATTATTTTCCAATCCATTGCGTTTCACAAACAAACACCTTTGCGACTGCGATCGAGTGTTAATTGATGATTTCCACGTATCATTATCATGTATTCAAACAATCTGCGATTATATCTTATCTTTAAATTTGCGTTATTATAGAATGAAATCACAGATAGGTACTGAGTGATTGTTGACGTGATGACTTTATCACTTCCTATATAAATAAAATAAAATTTAGTTTCAATAAGCAAAAGGAACATAGTTTTTAACCGACTTCAAAAAAGGAGGAGGTTCTCTGTTCGATTGTATTTTTTTTTTATGTTTGTTACCTCAGAACTTCGTCATTTATGAACCGATTTGAAAAATTCTTTTTGCGTCGAGTTCAGTATAGCTACGAAGTGGTCCCATATAAATTTCATCGATATGTGACCTTGGACTTCAAAGATACATTGAAGTCGGTTTTTGTTTTTTTCTAAAAATTAATTATGGAATAAATCTTCGGAATAGACAAAGTAGCACCTACTCCAAATATAATATGTAGAAGAATTTTATTCTAAAAGGACCCCAACACTCTATGTTGAATAGCATTTTTCGTTCGTACACTATAACGAAGTGTAGCTTTAATATATTATAATCGATTCATTTCATTTTGTTTTCAACGCGCGATTCATTTTGAGTGAACCGGCCTGCCCCCTTACCCATATGTCCCTCAAGCGCCAATCGTATATCGTGTTGAGTTCAAATTAAGGTATAGCTTCACTGCGACTAATGAGATACGGTCTAATTATTGTCGATTCAAGCAAGAAATCGAATTAATCTTTCATTTATACCTAAATTCAATAATTACAAGTTGAGATAAACTTAATAGGACAATATATGCCATCATAAGACATTGTCGCAGTGAATCTACACCCTAATCTGAGTTCAACACGATATACGATTGGCACTTGAGGGACATATGGGTACGGGGGCTGTTTCCCTTAAATACGCCTGTCGTATATGGATATGGGGTGTGGCAAAATTTTATGACTACTAACTTCCTCACTGCAAGGGAAAAGTTACCTACCCTGGAGGCCCCAAAATTTTACCAAAGCCTGTATACTATATTATTATATAATGTAGTCGTATAGGTATGTTGGCTTGGCTAATTGGTATTGAGTAGGTATACTTCGCACATCCAAGGAATCCAATTTATAGTATCAAGTATTTTAATAGGTTTAAAATTTCAATTCTTTTCGCAAGTGTAGAAATATGTAATAGAAGTATGTAGGTACCTTCACGTTAAAAAGTATTTGGATTGGTGTTTAAATATGAACACTACTCGACGTCAGGTGACGCTTCTCATCCGGTTTATGAAACATGAAACCTTCTTGATTGAACTTTTCTGAAAATTCGGTTTAGCGCTACTCGGCAATAGATGGCGTTATTAAAACATTTTAATAAACCTTGTCTCGAACCTTTGGATTCGGGCGGTTCGGCCTCTGCTTCAATTTAATCACGCCAGAGATCTACGTGTGCAGTAATCGGTATCCATAATAGGTAATTACAAACATATAAATTACTTACCTACCGGCGAGTTACCGGTTTCACAAGTCGAGATAACGGAAATCTAACGAGCCCTATACTGACAGACTGCCTGGCTACTGACCACCTACAGACGATGAGTTGGCAACACAACTTATTAGCACAACAGATAATCAATTTTTGGAATAAAACAAAAACCGACTTCAATGTATCTTCGAAGCCCAAAGTCACATATCGATGAAATTTATATGGGACCACTTCGTAGCTATACTGAACCCAACGCAAAAAGAATTTTCCAAATCGATTCACAAATAACGGAGTTCTGAGGTAAAAAACATAAAAAAAACAACCGAACAGAGAACCTCCTCCTTTTTTGAAGTTGGTTAAAAAGTGAAATAAGGAAGAACATAAATAAAAGTAATTATAAGTCAAACATTTAGGGGACTTTATTGATAGTCTTACTATTTCTAGTCACGATTTAAAAAGGTGAAGCTGTAATTATACAGTAGTTATACCTACAATAAATTATAAACCTGGTATCTAAAGATCTCGTTTTAAAGTTATTAATTCTGGACCACGGAAGCGTTTTAATTCTATGTTCGAGATCATAAAAAGCCTGAAAACATAGTCGGGTTGCAAACGGTTTAATCTACCCCAGTCATACGCAGCCTATTTCTTATTAAATGTCTATTATGCACAATGTTCTCAATAACCAGTAGAACTAAAGCAACGATTACGCCGTAGGCCAACACTAGAACTGCTGGATAGCAATCCACCATGCTCACCGACACGAAATTGGATTCTCTTCCCGAGCATTTGGGTCGTTTTTCGTACAGCAGACGATTCTCCCGACTCTGGAGACCATGCTCCTGGATACGCTTCATTCTGAAACCAACATGATTAGTACCTTAGTAAGAAATAGGATAAAAAGCAGTAGGTTCAGATAATGCAGTTGCTCCAAAAACCGAAGGTTTTGGGCACATTCCTTCAATGTTTTTTATCAACTTATTATGAACATATGCAAGCCATGAGTAAATTTTACTTTTTGTTTAAAGCAAGCTTGATTTTTTTTAGCTATGACCAAGCCTAGCATCTAGCATTTTTAGCCGACTTCACAAAAGGAGATGCTCTCAATTAGATTGTATATTTTATTTTAACTTTTTAATGTTTGTTACCTCAGAACTCCGTCATTTATAAACCGATTTGGAAAATGCTTGCGTTGAGTTCAGTATAGCTACAAAGTGGTCCCATATAAATTTCATCGATATTCGACCTTGGACTTCGAAGATTACATCAGCGGTTTCTTTTGTTATACAATGAATTATAATTTATATCGTAAAAACGAGAAATATTATGTAGAAATACTAACTACCTATACCTATATAGGTTATAGGTTGATGAACACGGTGGTAAATAGGTGAGTTTAACTAGATTACCTAATTAGTGATATCTTACGTACCCTATCTTAAACATCTCCTTGTAAGGCGTGTTCTTCCTCACAGCCAGCCACGGGTCAATCACCTGGAGGTACTGGATCTCCTTCAGACCACATTTCTCTCCTTCCTCAAAGAACTTCCCGACGAACTTATACCCGACACCGGTTTCCATGTGAAATGCAAAAAGTCCCTGCAGAAAAGCCTCACTATTTTATTTAAGAAGATCTCTTATATTTCATCCAAATTTCATCCACGTAGTAGGTATTTGGTTTGTCTATGTTTCAAAGTTCAAATGTTCTTTATTAATGTTTGGCATTACAGACGCACAATTATGAACGTCAATTATTACAATGACTCTACCACCGTATCGGAAAAAGAACCACTACTCAGAAGATACGCCAAGAAACTGAGGGGCAATATTTTTTAGAACTTTTGTTAATATTTTATGGTTGGTTTTGATTATATTATTTTTCTTATGTGCCAGTTGGCTACTTGGCAGAAGCGGAATGTTCCATGCATCTTTGTCTTCTATGTAATTACTAACTGTATAGTATGCATTTTCATTAGAATATTTTTCACACGCAATTTGAATCTACTTTCTGTGAGCTCCGTTAAACATTTTGGAATTTTATTGTAAAAACGTACACAATTGCCCATGAAGGACTTATTCGTTTTACTCAGTCTAAACCTAGGTACTGCCATTCTATCATCCTATACCTAGTCTAATCAACCTTTGGTAGTTTTTGAACTTTCGCAAATTGTGCTCATGTTTTCCGCTATGATACCCGCTTCTCCAGTCTTCTCGTGATCAATGCATCTTGATCGAAACGTCGAGGCTAGTCAAAATGTTACCTACTTTGATTTTAAAATTGTGCGTGAAGAGACCCGATAATAATCAACCTTCGTCATTACAAGATCTGATGTAGGTACCTCCGTTTATTTACCTTTCTCATTCTCTTGACTCCTTCTTCCATGGTTATGAATCGAGGTGTGACTCCAGGTGGCGCTACTTTCTTGTCGTAAATAGCTTTTCTCACAGGTTCTGTTGCAGTCTATAACATCAAAAGCTGGTCTCAGTCATATATAATCCAATTCAAAGAATTCATCACACATTCACATTTAAGTATCTACCTACATTTTTTAAAGGCATATATATATACATACTTATATACATACATACATACAGGCATATATATATACTTTGAGCTTTTCTGCCCATTATTGTAGTCTTCTTTGGAGATCTGTGGTTATAGGTAGGTACATAGATTACCTACTTACCGAAAAGTAATACCTATTGAAGACTGTGTCATGAACTCCAAACATGATACGAGAATGCAGAAGGTCATCAAGCGTCCTTATTTGCGATGAGCTGGATTGAAGTAGAGCAACAATATTCGCTGAATATGAAGTATACAGGAACATCAACGCCAGAAATAGGACTAACATTACCACTCTACCTAGTGAACCTGGAAAACCACAAAATAAGCCTTAAGATCTAGCTAATTAGAATGTTATTAGTTATAAGGTTGCTAAAGTGGTTGATACTTGTCACCTTTCAGTTCCACGTGACTTCCTTGTTGGCAAGCAGCTCCAAATATCAAAATTATGATATCTCCAACTTTGGCTCTCAGGATTCCAGCATCGTGTTCTTTCTAAAACACACCTTATATATCGACATTCAACGTCAACGTATCGTATTAATAGATTCATAGACAGTAGACAAATATTATTTAAACTCTTAAAAGTACAGGAAAAACAATAAGTAGGTACATTTCACAGTAAAAAGCGATCTCTTTCAAAAACCAAGCAATGTAAGTAAGTGTTCACTTAATGAATCTTAGTATATACGTTGGGGCTTTTCGTCGTTGACGGTGACCCGGTTGTAGTTGTAGTATCTTCGAAGTCCAAGATCAAATATCGATGAAACTTATATGGGACCACTTTGTTGCTATAATGAACTCAACGCGAAAATAATTTTCCAAATCGATTTATAAATGACGGAGTTCAGAGGTAACAAACAAAAAAAAACAATCGAATTGAGAATAGAATAGAAAAACTCTTTATTGTATACCAAATTATAGAAATAGACAATAACACAGTCCTTAACTGAATTGAGAACCTCCTTCTTTTTTAAATTCGGTAAAAGAATTCTTAAACGGGAATACAAACAGGAACATAAGCAGAAATAGGTAGAAACATAATAAACTCGATAAAGACTTTTCTCACCCCGTGTTCAAACTTAAAATCGTCAGTAGCACTGCACGAAGTAGGTACTTGTCTATATTTTGGAGTATTTGGGTCCTACCGAGCAGCTGTCAGCTTTGTGTGTGAGTGTGTGTACAGCTGCTTGCACTGTTTGTTCAAAAGTGATAATTAGTTCGCAGTACTAACCAAATCCTTATCAGGCCCTGGCTTCTTCCACTCCCATATAGCCACACACAAAAGCGCCAAGAACAATAAGAATACCAGTCCCACAGTACTGTACCACACGGTCCAACGGAATGAGAGGAGGAACAAGTTATTCTCATACGACAGCTTGGGCTGCTGGAACACGAACTTAGAACGCGTCGGAGTTGGACTAGAGATGTAGTCCACTATGGATATGCGTTCGGAGGTGAAGAACATTGGCGATCCTAACAAATAAAAAGGTTTTTATATAAGTATTATGTTCAGTCTACTGGATTCTACCAACATCATACATTACTGGCTCAGACGCAATGTAAGCTGTGATAAAATTAGCTGTACTCTGTGGTTTTACTGAGCTTTCGCTCTGGGTCGCGGATATCCCCGCAGGGATTTAACACGCCGTTGGATATTACAAATTGCACGAACTAGCAAGCAAGCCTGTATATTATGCAATATCATGTAAGCTAAGCCTGATATTGGCTGTTTCATCAACGTCATGACGTCACACGCATATTTATGGACTACTTAGTCTACCTTAGTAGATATAGGTACCTTATAGAAGATAGGTGTTTGTTTATTTACCTCCAATCTCGACTTCCTCTCTGACCAAATAACCCGTCATTCCGTTCCAAGTTCCATTGACTTTGTACCCCCAAGTGTTAGCAAAGATGTATTTTCGTTCGGCGTTGAGGAAATCCAGCAGGTGATTCGTCGTGGGAAAATTCACCTTTGTAATTGTGTCGATATGGTCATTCCTGGAACTCACAATATTTATGTCACAATTGACGTAGGTTTGTGATCTACGCTACGTAGGTAATAATGTCTTTTGCTAGAGTGTTACAATCCTTAATGTGATATAAGCATAGAAGTATAGATTTAATGTCAGCCACACAGAAAGCAGGCCGGGGGCGTTCCAGGCTGAGGGCGCTGCGGGCTCTGTTACCTACATCTAGTTTGAATTTGTATGAAACACGTAACATGGAAGGCCCCGGCCGGAGCTACGCTGTCTGCGCTATGTAACGTGGCCCAGCCCGCCCCCGGCCCGGTTTTTGTGTGTTGCGCCTCCTTACACTTCATCCGTCAAATGGTTGATACTGTCGTTATCCGTAAGAACATAGCAAATCTTGATTTCATATTTGTTCAAATCCAATCTTCTTAAGACAGTGGCTTCAATCGTTTTGACCGTTTTTTGGAACCCTTGTTGAATGGTCCAATTTCCGTTGAATTCTGTTCTCCATTTGTTTCCTGAACCGACTTTGTAAACTAAATAAATATAATAGGTAATATAATATATATATATATAGGTAATATAATATAATAGGTATTTTAAGAAAGCAATCAGATCATAGGTACATAATAATCGTTGTTTTTATATTGTCAGTCCTAAGCATTTCTAAAGTCTGTTCAATCGCTTTGCCATCTCTAATTTTGGACTAAATACTTACTAAGATATAAGCTATAGGAATCGTCGTCCATCCTCTGAGCTAGAGTGACTTCCGCATCAGGGAATATGTCAATGTGTGTCATCGTCTCAGGTACAATAGCGCCATCTTGTTGGATGACATTCCTCGAATCGCTGATAAGGATCCATCGGAATGGCGCTCGGAAGTGTTTTCTTTCACTACTCTGATGACATAAATATTTATTTATTTATGTTGACGTTTTTCCACAGAATACTAAGGGACAGAAGCATCACTCCGCCAAGAAATTTAAACAAATTAAGCGACTCTTGCTATGACGCAATAAAATTCAATTCAGCGTAGCGCTGCATACCTACCAGTCATATTAACCTACAGAGCGCCTCTCTATCGCATGGCTCTTATCTCTTCTGACGGCACGTGTAATGACGCGCGACCCGCCGTCGGTGTCCGGCTATGTACTTGTAGCTTCGTACCTACAGTGCGGAGTGCGCTAGGCCTGGTTTTTCTATAGTTATTTGAAAATTGCTGGCATGTTATGTGTGACTGTAAGGATCTATCACAGCTTTCGTTTGGTGTGACGTGATGTGATAAAAATATAGCACTGTGTGTAAATATAAAGATTTCTACTCACTTCTTCTAAATACTTAACAACGTTTGGACATCCGAGATCAGTAATAAACACAACATATTGCTCCTGGCTGTAGAATTTCGGTGTTTGTTTGGTGTTTTCATTGAGGAACTGCATCATGCTTACTTGTGCTACATTTTCTCCAGCAAGCGCTGTATAGAGTCCAACTTTTTTATCTGCGGAATAAAAGTTTCAAGTATATTTCATTACAATTTACAAGATTCCTTAATTACTATAATACAACAGATAGCGTCGTGAGCTACGAATTAGTCGTGAATTTTCGTCATTCTTTCAGAACATATTGAGCGGAACATCATTAGAGATTCTTAAATAGGTAATGCTATAAAATAGGTCAGAGTCGATAGGAGATCTGTGAAAACTCCTCTCTACCGACAACAGTTATAGGTACGCCAAAGCTGCAAAACTGTTTATCGGCTACTATAACTTGACGAACTAAACAGAAAGCCTTTTCTTACTGAATGACCAACAAAGCGTAGATACAACAGTAGTTGGCCTTTCCATCGCTCTAATAACGTCAGCAACCATGCTTGCATCGTAATATATTTCAGCATTGCTCACAACAAAGCAGAAGGCAAGAAGAAAACTTTTATTCATATTTTTTGAGACCCGAATAGAAACTGCTTTCAAAGGGGTAGAGTCACCGATTTATATACGTACCTAAATTAAAAATATTTGTTTTGTAAATCACATCCCTTGAAAGTAAAATAAAAATGTGTTTGCCTTTAAAAAATTCATAGAACTATGAAATGTTGATATTTTCAAATCATTCTCCATTATTTCGCAAATTGTTGTGAATGGGGCAATTTTATAGTCGTATTTGCGAAGCGACCACACATTTCACTCTAGGTATTAGATCAATTTTCGATTGTCATTTTGCATACAAATTTGTTATTCTTCCTCGGGTTCTTCTTCGTGGTCAAATTTTATAGTCTAACCAACAGGAAATCGCAACCTGTCCAACAGGAATTATTATTCTTTTGTTAATATTACTTGGATAATGAACTCTTTTTATAATTTTTACATGCTAGGCATTCTGAACAATGATAAATATTGACGCTAGGAAAGGTGATAAATAAATCAATTGTCAACATTATCACATTTGCCTGTTTTGCTGCAATTGACCTATGCGTCTTTTACAATAACATTTTTATCATCAGAGATAATTTGACCTCAAGGAACAACCTGAAAATTATTGAAAATATTTTTTTAATATGTCTTGGCATTATGTACGTACCTAAGTAGCTAAGTATAAGGACTTGGACTCGTATGGGCTCAGATAAAATATCAAGCCTATCTACTCGTATAGGGAACGTTACATATGGAATTTAGTTTCCGTTTTCTATAATCAGCCATTCAAATAGCATATAGCCAACTTATATAGTTCCAAAAAGTTTCCGCACGATTAAAAAAATAACTATGGTATACATTTCTAACGATAAGGCACAGTATTTGAGTAGTGACCGGTAATTAGCAGTATATCTTCACTTATCCATTAGCTATTTATTTGTTTACATGTGCTATCTGAGCGTGGGTATTTTTCCGTAATAACCAGTTGCAATAACGCCGGGTTATTCATAAATGAGAAATATCAAGCTTTACTTGGTAATTATACATTGATATTTTAATTTATGTGTTATAAATATATCTGTAATGAATAGGTAGTATTCGTATGTAGGTATATATATATAAATTGCAATATCGTTAGTTTGTGCGTAGCGTAGTTATTTATGTATTTATACCTATAATACATATCTAGCGGGATATTCTCAAATCAGAGCTATATACATACATAATAAACATTGAAAACTTTTTAAATACCTTGTTGGCTCGCTACACGCTTTGGTTTACTGTAAATGTAGCAGGCACCTACATTAAAATAAATAGGTAAGGTATATATATGTATGAGTTTTTATACTCGTATATATTACCTCTATTTTATACTCTTGTTAAATAATACTAATGTAAAAAAAAAATTCATGGTGTAGTGTTCTTACGCGTCAGTACATTAAAGTGCACATAATTATAAGTGTGAATATGTATTTCAATATAGAGTACACATAATATAATTTTTATGAAGTAATACAATTTTTATGAAGTAATACAATTTTTATGTTAGATTTTTCCTTCAATAATAAATATTTTCTTTAGATATTTTCCTAAGAATAAACTTAAATAAACTATTTTAAATATTTGACGAGCCTGTGTAATATTATGGCAATGCACTTTAATCGCTAGCAATAATTGCAGAATGACCCAGCTGTCCTTTTACCTACTTTGTACTTTATCAGTAAACATAATTTAATTAATAAATTACTGTTACTGACTCCCACAGTATAGTAACAGACTTTGATAAAATCGGATGTGAAATTCATCATTACCCAAAATTATTAGTTCTAGTGTTAGGTATATACCGTATTATATACCTAGTGGTTTTGTGAAGCCATATATAAGCATTAATTAGAAGATGGTGCAAACAGCCATTGCAAAACTGCTTTTAAGTGGCAGTAAGTTGGACTCTGTTTCGTTTGACAAACGAGGAGTGTCGTCAGAGTGGACGCCGTTGTTGAAGAAACCTTCTGAATCTTCAGAGGCGCCGTGTCAAGGTATGCACAGTGATAATATGATTAGTTACCTAACGTTTACTGATGTAAGTATCTCTTCTCATAATTTTAAGTTAGAAAATATATCTTCTATCTTCTGCTATCTTCTCTAGCGGGCGTATTTCCGAAGCACTGGTAGAGTCAGTTTTCGCATATTTTTTTTTTTTTTTTTTTTATCACCTGATAGGCTAGCATTTGACCACAGTCTCACCTGATGGAAAGTGACGACGCGGTCGACGATGGATCATGCTTGCCTAGAAGATACCGATTCACTCGGGACTTGAAGACACCTAAATTATAAGAATCGGGAAACAGAGACGCTGGTAAGGTGTTCCATTCCTTAACTGTTCGCATTATGAAAGTTGAAGCAAAACGCTTTGTTCTGGCAGGAGGAATGTCAACCATAAACGGATGCCGAGTTTCCGTACGTCTTGTTGTCCGATGGTAGAAAGGAGATGGAGGAATTAACTCGTGTAATTCCGTCGCACACTCTCCGTGATGTATCCTGTAAAAAACCGACAAGCTGGCAACTTTACGTCGATGTTCGAGACTCTGTAGCTTAGTTTCGACCAACGTATTGTTACCTATGAGATTTTTTGCCCGCCTTTCTATGGAGTCCAAGGCCTCTAGTTGATACTTAGCCGAGCCGTCCCAGAGATGACTGCAGTATTCCATGCAAGACCGGACTTGTGCTTGGTAAAGGTTAAGAAGCTGTCCCGGCGTAAAATACCGCCTGACCTTCCCCAGGACTCCCAACTTCTTTGCAGCTAATGAAGCCTTGGACTCAATATACGAGCCAAAATTGAGGTTGGATGTCAGAGTGACACCCAACAGCTCAAGGTGGTCTGCCACCGGTATGGACACATCGCGGAAAGTTGGAGTCAGGTTGAAGGGACTCCGTTTTGCGGTGAAAAGACACGCCTGGGTTTTTGAGGCATTGAATTTCACTAGATTAGCATCGCCCCATTCGGAGACTGCTTGCAAAGCAAAATTCATGCGCTCGACCATAGCCATTCTGTGAGACTGTATTTGTACTCCGCTGGCTTGTGTCTCAGGTATGTATCTCTCTACAACGGTGCTATCGTCTGCATACCCAAAGATACCAGGTTTAAGCAGATCGTTGATATGCAGCAGGAATAGCGTTGCAGAGAGAACTGACCCTTGAGGTACCCCGGCATTGATAGCCAATTGATCGGACGAGTAGCCATCAAGGACCACTCGTATTGATCTTTCCCTCAAGAAGTCCGATATCCAGACACATAAGCCGGCGGGTAGGCCATATGATGGAAGTTTGCCTATAAGGCTATCGTGCCAAACCCTGTCAAAGGCCCCTGAAATGTCCAGAGAGACAGCAAGTGCTTCCCCGCACCTCTCAATGGCCTCGCTCCAGATATGAGTAGCATATGCTAGAAGGTCCCCAGTGGACCGGTTTCGGCGAAACCCATATTGTCGGTCACTGAGGATGTCATTTGCTTCTAGATATGTTAGAAGCCTGTTATTCAGAACACGTTCCATACTTTTACAAAGTATGGACGTTACTGATATGGGTCTATAATTGGCAGGGTCGGCACGGCTACCTTTTTTGGGCACAGGCTGCACGTTTGCAAGCTTCCAGGTTTTTGGCACTGAACCAGTCTCTAGCGAGAGGCGGAAGAGGCGTGTCAGGACAGGAGTCAACTCCGGGGCACAGGTTTTAAGGACTATGGCGGGTATCCCATCAGGGCCGCTGGCTTTATTCACGTCCAAACTGCGTAGCGTCTTGCGAACCTCGGTCTGACGAATGCGAAAATTTGGCAAGGTCGCCTCGCAGTCAGGTAGATGTGGAGGTGTTTCGCCAGCAGTGTCTAAACGCGAATTTTCCGCGAAAAGAGAAGCAAACAAGTTTGCTTTCTCTTCCGCAGTGTGGGCATATCTTTTCTGGGTTTGAACTTGAACTTGAATTTGACTATGGGAAAAAAATGGGTAGACATGCATTTCTTTTTTCAAAGTCAACATATCTTAAGTTACAGGTTTTAATGTATTTTAATTGATTTGTATTGTGTGTAAGTATATGACGTTTAAAAGCGCATTTTGTGTGCCTATTGAATAAATATATTTAGACTTTTGACTTATGTAAGTGATTATTGTTGCTGATTTTTTATTCAAACCGTAACCGTACTCTGAAACCTACAGCTTATATATAAGCTTCATTTTACAGTTCTCTTTCTCCAAGGGTTTGATAGAAAATTCTTCTAATTGTTAATCTCACCTATGTACACGCACTTTATAATCCACTACGTAAATGTATTAACATTGTGTACAATGAAAAACATTCTCGTATGAATATAAATAAGAGAACTGGTCGTAATCAATACGTAAATAAATTTTTACCTTTTATGCGTTCCTTCCTTTCCCGTAGTTGGTACTATTATGCATTCTGTGCCCGTAGTATTATTTGGGTGAAGTCATCATTTAACCCAGAGGATTGTTTCATTTGAAGATCAAACAAAGATCATGAAACTGCAGGTATTCGGGTACTTATACTATTTATAATCTTGTTTAATCTTATCTAGGATGTTAGTAATATAATAATTTATATGCTTATCATGATATTTTTATTTCCGGTAGGTACCTATTTACTGCTCTTTAACCATAAGCGAGTAGTAATAACTTCCTAATGTCTAGTTAAAATGATTTATATTTAACGTGTTCATTGTTATATTAGCACGTGAGGAGTGACCTAAACAAAGGAAACGTGAAGTGCCTAACTACTGTTGAAATGAAAGAAAGTAATTGTTCTGTAATATATTAAATATTAATCAAGTAAACTACAAAATAAACCCGCAATAATTCAAAATCAAAACAGACGCACTTATGAACGTCAATTATTACAATGACTCTACCACCTTATCGGAAAAAGAACCTTACTCAGATAATACGGCAAGAAGCTGAGGGGCATTTTTTTAGAACTTTTGTTACAATATTATTAAAATTATATTACAACTTCCGTGGCATCATACTAACAAGTCAACTATTAATTGTAAGTTCTACCAACAAACAGAATTATGAGACTTAAACATTTTCCTTTTTATATGTCTTTGTAGTTTGTTTATATAGAATCGTATATATATCTCTCCAATACCTAATCTACCAAACTGTACGCAGTTATGTACCTACATAGTTTATCTTTATCTGCTTAGACGCAAAATTGCAGTTGTAATATTGCATATTGCAGTGGTTGTTCTTAAGTTGCTATTGGAATCCCTGCTAAAAAACTGACCCTGTAGGAATCTAGTATGAGCCCATGTAAAAAACTTTATACATACGGAAACATAATAAACTATAGACCAATATGATTAAAAGGTTTTAGATCGTGTTTAAAAATTTAATATATTTGGATTAAAGAATATCTAAAATAAGATTAAAAACTTTGATTGCGAGCGTGATCCATGCTCGCAATATGCAGGAAGTTCCGCATACCTAAAAATCTTAGATATAAATGTATTCTATCGCAGGTGGTACGACTTCCCATTAACTCATCGGCATCGCAACATCGCGCGTGTGAATTCTTTAAAGTCTGGAGTTAGGTTAAAGTCGGGTTGGGTGTCAATTTTCATACAAAAAACAAGTTACCCCACGGATTTACCGCAATTAATGGCGGCACTCGTTAGCCTTGGTGTCAACGAAAATGAATGTCTATCTCCTATTAAAATGCCTAGTTTCTAGGGTACTTCTGCCTAGTTACTTACTAAGTAGATAAAGTAAACATTCATGGAGATAAGTGCGTGGAAGTAGGCCGCGCGAAAAGTTCCACAGCGTTTAAGGTAACATTGCGGGTACCCGCGCGCCGCCGCGTGCCTGCAGAGAGCTATCGGTATATTCCATTGCCACCACACTACTCTCACTTGGCGATTAGTATAGGAAAGTTTTTAAAGAATGAATGATATATCTCTAGCGGTGGTTTAACTAACGAAAGCTTTGACGACGGCGACGTCTTGTACGTAAAGTCTCTACGTACTCTACAAAGTTATTATATACCTATGTATTGTGATAAAACATTTATTTTATATCATAAAACTAAAACTAAAACTTTAAAAATATAATATAATAACTAAAATATATTATTAAAAGGAGTCCCTTTAGGCAAGGTTCCGAAGATACTGGCAGCGTTCCGTCTTTGAATAGTTAGACTAATTCTTTGTCCGAGGTAGCTGCCAGCTCTTCGGTCTCCTGTGATGTCGACTAACCTTTTTGCCATTTCCTTAAAAAGCTTTATAGCGCTAGGACCCCACGGACCAAGGGTCTCGACACCGAATGAGACAAAAACATATTCGGACCCTACCCCCTGTATTTGCATGCTTTAGCTTTTTCAGCCGCTTCACAAGCCGCACCAGCTCTGTTGTTGGTTCCATGTAGATGGGAAGGGGCCAGCGTGTCTGAACAGGATGCATCCTATACCAGCACCCGGCCCATCTTCCATGGGATCAAACTCATACCGTCTGGTCTCTAGCCATCGTCTCTTGCAATACCAGTCGGCTTAAGTAGACATGGCACGTTGACGGTGGCAAGGGACCGGCGTATGATATCGTTAAGTGCGGCATGTCTCGAGAAGCGGCCTGCACTTTTTTGGCATGACAGTCCGTGATGTCCTAGCTTGTCGACATCACTGCCACAGGGACTTTTATGAGGAGCGCAGACCGGAACCCCAAGCCGTAGACAGGTTGCGATTCGGAGCGTGTCAGGCTCAAGAAATGTTTCTGTATTTGACGAATGGTACGCGTGAAGCCAGTAGCCGACCTCATGCGTACCCACGGCCAAAAGCCTAGCACGCGCCGAACCTGTACTACAGCTCAAAAGATTGTCATAAGTCAATTTGCAGTTTATGTCGTCCCAGGTCCTCTGTAAATTTGGAAAAACTGGATTTTTTTTACCTGGGCATGCAATTAAGAAAGCGTTTCTAGCTTCTTCCAAGCTAGCAATCTCAAAGTTTGAAGGGGATGCACTTAAAATTTTACTTATGAGATTTGCTGAACTAGGGACAGAAGATAGGAAGGCTGGTAAAGCGACACTGGAAATTGTGCGAGTCCCTAAACCACCATAATGGATGGGTAGGGATGTTTGGGTCCAAGATTGCTCGTTCAGCTGCATATTAAGAATCGATTTTAAGCTAATTTTGATTAAGTCGTCTACTCGTGTCAAAAGATCTGGGTGATTCCAAAAGGAGCACCAACAAATACATACATAAATAATAAAAATATTACACATCTAAATAGAAAAATATCTGCATTGGTAAATGAAGTACATAATGTAAAAACAAATTACAAATATTGAAGTTAACCGAGACCTTGACCAGCAAGAAATCAATTCGTACGATTTGATTTCTTTTAAATAACCGCGAAATTATAGTCACGATGACTTAACTTTTTTAACATAAAAACATAAATTGTTTACTGGACACTGTAATGGCAAAAGTAGAGATTATTGACACCAAGCGTCATAAATTGAAACTTTCATTCAAGCATTAGTTTGACGCTCTGACAGTCTTTTTCTCTCGTGTGGGTGTGAGGCCAACCCTGGTGTCGGAGTTTTTTTAGACCGCCCAAAGGCCTCCGCCATGGCCGATGGCCTAACGACAACAACCGGGACTGAAGGCTTAACGTACTCTCCGAAGCACAAAAGTTTGATTACGTACCTAAGTATATTGTTTATGGACACAACAAACTCAACAAAATGAAATTATCATATATTTCCAATATTTTGTATATTTTAGCAAGATGTGTAAATTATTTTGGTAAAAATATATACCGGTCACAAAAGAAAATGAGATAAGTACCTATTTCTTTTCCGACATGAATATAACATCAATCCTACCGTGGCGAGGGACGATCCGAAGTTATCGATTGTTCTGATTCAAATATAGAATGAGGAAGTTTATTTTTTCTTCCAACTGGATAGCATCACGAATTATCACGATTATTCGCGGTTCATTTATATCGTTTATGGCAGAAATGTATAGCCAGCAACTGCAGCACGAAAACTGTACCTTTCCTTTTTTATGAAATGGTATCAATGTTTAACTGCGTCAAGTTTGTTTATTCTGTTTTTAATTCATTTACGGCTTAATATCCGGCAGGTAACCTACACGATAGTTAAGAGCAAAACAAAAAAACTATTTTTGTATACCTACTTAAGTGTGGAAAATCCTTGGAATCCAAATAAAAGGGTGTGATGAGCTTCCTAATAGACCGTAACTGCTGATTACCATAGTTTTAACCGCTAATGCGTTCTAAATTCCACTTTTTAATCTTGGCCTGCGTAGTAACCATTAAGAAACTATGCATGGCATAATATTATGCAGCCAGGCAGTCTGCGCCTCGCTATATTACTGCACCGTTACAGATAGTATAATATTATGTTGAGTGTTAGATATAGTTTACTGTCCCGTTTAACAATAGGCACTTTATTTCATCTGGCATGACGCCCTTTTTCTCTAGGTAGGTATCTACTAATCTCTCCTATAATGACAGAATAATTTCTGACGGAGACGGTTCTGAGTTCAACCGTTTTCCTCTAGGTCTGGATCTATGTGCTCAATCTTTGACTACTTCGATCGTCGCTTAGTATTAGACGAGATAGCCAAACATATTAGTGTAGTAAAAATAATTGTCATATACCAATTTCTTGTACAAGAACACTACGGTGCTCTGGTTGTTATACTCGTAGATGATCTCAAACATTCGTGAACTTTGACAGCCTCTGTGGTGTAGTGGTTGGGCGACCAAAATGCGGGTTTGATTTCGGCTAGGGGACAAATGTTTTGTACACAGAAAAAAGCGCAATAAGTATTTCTTTGGTGTCTGGGTTATGTGGGACCACGACCCTCGTAGCTCCTGCATGATTCTCTAGATACAAGGAATCATAGTAAAGGGCCCACAATCCACTATATTGTGATCGATGGGCGTATTTATTTTAGAGCAGTACACGCGCTATAAATCGAATTTTACAGTAAAAGTAAATTACGAACTTATAAATTATATATTTAGAAAAATTCCAATATCAGGGATCTGACGCGCAAGTATTGGCATTCCCGCTGCCGGTAATCATAATGCATTTACCCAATTATTTTTTTTTGTTGATTTTCCTATCTTGATTGGGAAGTACAGATCACATTAGCAAACTGCCGCAGGCTCATGCGTGTGTGCAGCCAGTCAGTCTGCCGCACCTGCCGCCATTACTGCACCGGTAGTCATTAAATTAAGTAGATATACGGTACTGCCGTTACGTGTACGGTTGCTGTACACATACAACCGCGCTGTAAAATCATACAACAATTAAATCGCTTAAAAACTTTAAAGTAGGTGGGTACATAGGCAAATTGGAAACATTTGATTCACCAAAATACTTTAAATTCTTATTCAACCACCCTTTTAATTTTTTTCTTCCGAATACATCGATGAAAGCCGCATTAGGTACTTGTTCCAATCGTGACCATTGCGTAGAACATGTGGCACTTCATTTGCACAGTCTTCTGTGTACAGAGCGTATTTGCTATAATAACAGACCGCGTTACCACGGCAAAAAATTAAAGGTCCTAATCATTATTATTACCCATACCTATACCTAAGAAAACTAACTTTTACTTACGCCTATACCAAGTTGAGTTTTGCTCAAAACTTTGTGGATTGCATCATGTTATACATACTTAATGTTCATTGCATTTCATGACTGCATCGAAATCTTATGATCGTTTCGTGATACCTATCACAGAATACCTACTTAATACACCTATCTATACTCACAGTTAGTATGTATATTCATTAGGTCTAAAAGATATCTATATTCTACATTTTACCACTTCTACTCATCATAACAACGAACGAAGCTGGGGAAATTTATAATTATAGTCCTGCACATCATAACGCTGACTTAGTACCGAAAGGAAAATGAAGGTAGTTTACCTGAAACTTGGGATTCCCGCGATGCATCGGATCTGGACCAAGGATACTGCTGCGACTGCGACAAAAATAGTCTTAAAAGGAGTGTCAGACATCTTTGTTGCACTTGATTAGCGTGCTGGGTTTTTCCTCCTGCTAAAATCTAATTTAATATTATGGAATGCTAGACAAGTAGACAAATGCATTTAAAAATAAATTATTATCTGGCAAACAAAAACAAGTTATCCAGGTGAAAACATTTTATTTGAACGATTCGAAGGAGTGGAACGCCTTGTCGTCATCTGGGTTTGCACATAAATACAACCTGGTTGTGTTCAAATCCAGAGTGAAAAGAGAACAAGTACTTACTGGATAAGCGTGCTACATCTTCGACCACATCGTGGCTTCCTATGTGGTGCCATCCATGTGGTGGTCAAGTAGAAAAAAGAAACAGCATTTTACTACTCCAAAAAACAACATACATTTACTTACTTCGAGCTAGCTGGAAATGCGATAACACTTACTGAAAGTCTAGATTTGTTTCTGTACTTAGGTTCGTAACCGTAGTTGGTCTCACCCCAGTATCATTTATTATTCGCGAAACACACGCGGCAATACGTTTATTATTTATTCTGTGGTAGGTCTGTATTTGTCATTTTAATGTGTCTGGTGCCTGTTTTAAAATGAAGGTCGTTAACATTTAGGATAACGGTATGCAGTAAAAGCAAAAACCTCACTTGCTTCTTTTCTAACATCTTCATCGATGGCTTCCTTCCTTTTACTCTATCTGGCTTTGGATTATGATCCATCCCTTATCGCCACCATTCATTTATAAGCTGCTATCATTTGTTTCGTTTCGTCGAAATCTTAGGAACCCACAGGAACTGAAAGTGGACAAATGTAAACACTCTATGTTGTGGTTACTATTAAGTCTTCTGTGGTTGTGATAAGTCCGATGCTATAGGAATAGATTTTCATTTAATGGTATTGATCATATCATGGACCAAATATATTTAGTACATGATCTTATGAACTGTTGATCTGCCGTATCAGTCTTGTCGATGCCGAGTTATGCTGTCTGATGTCTATTTTATAGGCGCGTAGATATTTTAAGCTATTTGTGAAAAACTAACTGGATCCAGGATGTGCATTGCACGAGTGATTTATGTGACCTTACCTACCTATAAATACGTGTTGTGTATCTTAACAATAACTACACCGAATCTTAAAATAGCTAGCCGGAAATGCGATAACACTTACTGAAAGTCTAGATTGGTTTCTGTACTTAGGTTCGTAAACGTAGTTGGTCTTACCCCAGAAAATTGTACTCAAAATAATGATAATGTTACTTCACCCTTTGCATCTTTGTGTAGATATTTTTCTAAAAATGTATAGGTACATATAGCTTTAAATGCCGCCCCTTGTTAAAATTACTACAATGGTTGATTACCTAACTACTATTTTTTCATTTTTGTTTTACCTTACTACGTAAGAGTAGATATATACACTCTCGATGTATTACCTCTTATTGTATATATTAGTACCTCGTAGCACCTATCTGCTGAAAGTACCTACTTAATGAATACAAATCACTTTGTTATTGTGCCTACTTTTCTAATAACAAAAATTGACTTTAAAATCAATGCCGTTTTCTTGCATAATTTGTAAATTGCTATCGAAAGTAGAGCTAGGTAACAATACGTGGTAGGTAAGTTACCTATAAACAAAAAGTCAAGTTCACGTTGACGAAACACCTATCTTAGTGGTGGTATTGTTACGCTGTTACCGATTTTTCATAATACGAGGCAAACAAACTACAAGGACCGAACATGGGTTTGCCTATATATATTTTTGACCATAAATGGGAACATGGGAATATATTTTAATTAATTAAAGCTGAGTAAACGAACAATTCTCAGTATCTGTGAACACTGTTTAGAAGGCTAGACCCTGGCGTATACCGGAATGTGAGAATCATTCTCAATAACTAGTCTTTTCATCCTGGACGGTCCGATTTAAGACCAAAAGTTTTTTTTTGGGGCCTGAACGAAAAAAGAAAGAGATGTGGATGAATAGTTGGTCCTACTTGTTAATAGGTGGTTCTATGGTTATTAATATATTCATCAAACATGCCTTCAAAACATACTCAGTAGCCTTATGCTGAAACTCATAGAGACTCATATTTATCTTAGTTTTTTACTAAACTCCAGCAGCATTATTTTACTAAGTTTTACTATATCGCACCTTCGGTGCAACAAAGTCACAAATAGCCAAAACTGCAAAATTGAGTTAAGTATCCCAAATTGTCTTAGAGCCATGCCTATATCGGGGCAACAAAAACACCCGCGAAAGTATTGCAAAAATCTACTAAATGGCGCGAGTGCCTTTGTGGTTATTGGTGCATTTTTCCATTCGTTTTGGGCCAACAAAGTTTGATTAGATAGTTGTGCCCCCGCGCCTGCGAGATTATGACGTGCCTTGGAGCTAAAGCCACACAAATGATGTAGACGAGTGCAAAAAGCCTGACTGAAAAGCCTAAATAATAAGGCATAAGTCATTTAACTAAATAATTCCTGGTGCAACAAAGTCACAATTCAGGACACTTTTTTTGTTTTACGTTTTATTAGAATAATTTCAGTAGTTTGAATTAAACTTTTGACATGAAACTATAGAAAACACAATAAAGCATCAATTTTATAAAGATTTTAAACCTACTACAATTAGACATCCAGTAATAAGGCAATAAATGCGAAAAAAATCTTCAAAGTCCTCTCCTGTAAAATTCAAAACTGAGCTGTTATGACTTTGTAGCACCGAAGGTGTATGTACTATATGTATAGATAATCTATTAGTTATGTATAAAAAAATATGGGTTCTTTAAAAAATAATTTTCATTAATTTATTTATTAGGTACACTTGGGACTTCAACGGGGAGTTTTTCGACTGTTAGGGATAGGTAGCAAGTCGTAGTGAAACCCAAGTCGCACTTTTTTGCAATCCTGATCCTAAATAAAAATTTGATGTTTTACGACTTTATTACTAAAGTTACGGATTGTTTTTACGTGTCAATAGCAGTCATAATTATTAGTTTTGCAACTGTTATGTCTCAACAATAGATCACTACAGTTGTTTGTCGCAGATTTCCTTTCAGCTAAACAAGGTTGCGACGGCCCTCGGTGGTGTCTAATATTAGAATTTACTTCAACTTGAGGAAAATAAGCTTTATTTCTTGTATTGAAGTAGTTGATCTACGGCAGTTTATGACAACCTTAAATCTTGTTTATTTTTTTACCTTTATTTCATAGCGGCTAGTTATCGCGTCGAAAATCTGAGTTCAAAAATCAAGGCGGCGCGGCGGAAGAGACCCAGGTTTTACGTAATACCCAATTTCAAAGTCTTTTCTGGTATTAATGGCATAGTAAGGATATCAAAAGTAGTACAAATATAAACTACAGAATCTATACGGAATCCTCAAAAAGAAAAAAAATATCTGTCAAACTTGTTTGAGTTATTAAATCATATTTATTTTGAATGCGGTTGACTTTCTTGGAAATATACCCACATGCTAAGCACACAATCCGTGTTGTTCGGTATATCTATTTATTTTACGTTTAACGATTCAATTCAAGTAAATACCTTCTTAATAATAATGAGCTCATTGTTTGGCTTACACCTAATAAAACACTTCATATGTCGATAGTATGTACTTAGTACTTACCTATGTATGTAGCCCTGAGGTTAAAATCTGAATTTATAATACACTGGAATGCCATATGGAAAGGCAATAAAATGCAATAAAAGAAGTATTTAAACAACTTTCAACGAATTTCCTCGTCTTAATCTTAAATATAATAAGTAAAAACATATGAATTAGATTAAAAATTGTTTGAATAAAATGGGTAACATTAGCAAAACACCTGAGAGGTATTTTGGGAATAAACTTACAGTAGACCGGTAACGTCATTTAACTAGAAGCATTAGTAGCGACCGATGGAAGAAAATAATCAGGAGTAGGTAATAAGCATAGAGACTGAAAATAATAAGTTAGCCGGTATTGGGAAACCTTACTTTAGATCTGTAGATAGGAGTACCTAAATAAACACTCGATGTTGGCTTTTAACAACGAGTAGGTAGGTAGTACAACTACAACTTATGAAGTTACCCGAGCCACAGAATAAGTCGTAGTTCTACCAGAAGAGCTTACTTTTGATATATATAATGATTATAAAGACTATTATATTGACCAGCCAAAGCTGCAGCTCCATTGCTAGTTCTTGGCTATTTATGCTTGGGTATATCTTTTGGCACTTAAACTAACACCAGGCCTAGCGCATCCTGCACTGTAGGTACGAAGCTACAAGTACATAGCAGGCCACCGACGGCGGGTCGCGCGTTGTTACACGTGCCGCGTCAGATGAGATAAGAGCTATGCTATAGAAAAAGAGGAGCTCTGTAGGTTAATATGACTGGTAGGCATGCAGCGCTACGCGAGCTGAATTGAATTTTATAGCAAGAGTTACTATTTGTTTAAATTTCTTTATGCGGAGTGATGCTTCTGTCCCTTAGTGTCTGTGCTAACACTTAGAATGAAAATTAATATATGTACTTACACCTAGTCAAAAAGAGTAGGTACCTAAGGTAGATTGATAATAATACATTTTATGACAAAAACCCGACGTCAACTCTACTCGTAATGTATCTTCGTAGTCGAAAGAAAGAAAAAGAAATTTATATCGATAACGAAAGATGAAATTTATATGGGACCATGTTGAAGCTATAATGATCCCAACGCATTTTCCAAATCTGTTTATGAATGACGGAGTTTCATGGTAACAAACAAAAAAATAAACTCCTTTTTTAAGGTTAAAATCGTTTGTCATAATTATACTCAGAAGAACAGAACAGAAGAAATGAGTAGGTACAAGACGCTGGCAAATCAGATTCAAATTCAGAAAGAGGAAAAAATATGAGCCTAAGACTACAATTATGAAAACAAAAGAGGTTTAATTTTTTAAACAAAAGAGGTTAATTAATTAATTGCGTCATTTCATTTATTTGGCGTTTTTGACGCACACGCCATGACGTAGTAGAAAATGTGTATCGTCCATGTAGCTACAATATTTAAAATTCGCGAGTTTCACTAGCGATACATTTCGTAGTCGGCACTGTGTCTAAGTCTATGCATGATCGTAATGTTTATTCAAAGAATACACGGGTTCTACGTAGGTTCTTAAGAAACACGTACCTTATTAATTAGAAAAGTTAATTGCTAAATTATGGGGTGGTTTTAAACAAACAAACTGCGGCGCCTCAGCACTTCTACCAATCAATTAATTTGTTTAATCAGTCTCTACCCGTATATTTTTGGTACGAGTATGTAAGAGTACCTTGTGGTTTTCCAAAGTGGCGGTAGACTAGGAAACATTCATATATAAACCTACATAGCTATATATGTGATTCTAAAAATATATATAGAGAACCACGGTAGAAGGTAGTAAATAATATAATCAGAAATCAGAATACAATAATCACTATTTGTAAACAAGCACCTACTTAAATTTTTTTGGTGATGGTTTCCTAAAGTGACAATAGAGTAGAAAAAATACATCGAGTATTAATTTTGAAGTTGTATGACTTACTGTAGGTACATATGTGTAAATAAATATGATGTTTAAATTGGACAGCAATTATCAATATTAATTACTAATGAATACCTACTTAAATCTCTCAGTTTCGCTATCTACTTTAAACTCTATCTAAATACTCTATAACTATACAAAAAAACAGTTCTTATTCTTGTTAAAACTATAAACTGCGTCTCGTAGCAATTAATAAAATATGAGGCAACAAAGCATTAAAGCTATATCTACCGAAAACGGTACACGCTAACTCCATTCACTCATGCAGGCATTAAGATTTTGCAATAACTTAATTGAGTCAGCAAACTGGCATACATTGAACTTGACCGATTCAAGACCGATTACATAATTGGCGGACAGTTTTGAATTCGGAACGATCCACATGGCGCCAATAATTCCGGAAACTATTGTTCTTTTCTAAAACGAGTGTGGGACGCTTCAGCGGTAGTCGGTAGTTGGTATATAGAGCCGGCGAGCCAGCGCGGGCGCCTATTGTAGGCTGTATGTCAAAGAGCGCATGACAGAAAGCGCGCGTGTCAAACCGGTGCTAAAACGCGCGAAGTTGCGATCTTTGAAAAAATGACTGTACCTAAATATCAAATTAAATAAAAATCATTTATCAATAAATATTTTTGTAAGTTAACATTGTATTGAAAATTGTGGGAAGAATTTCTGGAAAAAAGATTAAAATATTATTAATTATATATTTTTATTTTGATTGTTTACATGTGTATCATATAGCTTCGTTGTGCAAAAACAAAAATAGGTACCACGAGTTTTCCTACACTGTGAAAAGTTGATACGTTGGTGATTTTCAATAATTTACGGTGCTTTTGCTGAATTCAAAATGTTGAACGGTTGGCAGCTGATTTTATCGAAATGTAAGTTGCTCTACTACTCTTTTATTTATTTTTTTGACATAGTGATATCGCGGTCTGGTTTTCGAATGAAAATTGCACTTGATTCTAACTTCCCATTTCACATTGTAAGTTAGCAAGTGGGTACACTAACTTTCTGTTAGAATGCTGTAGCTAATCTGATTACCTGTTTATAATATGCGTAAGATTGGGTATAGCAAAGTATTTAGTTTTTAGATACCAGATTCAAATAAATATTACGTATTGTCAATGATAAGTCCTTTGTGCAAACAATTACTGGGTATTATGAGATGTAACAGCTAATTGTCTCAGGGTGACGAGCGCAGTGCAGCGCCGCGGAGGATTTTGCAAAACAGTTCTGAATGGTCTGTTATGTAGGTCTGTTATGTTACTATATTGGTTACCATCAGGCGAACGACCAGCTCGTCTCGTCACTAAGTTACATAAAAAATGACGTACAAATATCTTCGTATGACGACACAAAACTCCTTAGAATTATTTTTTCAGCGAGGCATCATAACATTTTATTACATTTTCTCAATACTATTACATTAGTAGAGGTACCTAATAGTAAAATAATAAGTAAAACAATTGACAGTGACAACTTCTGTGGTGTAGTGGTTGGGCAGGTTGGCTCAAATATCATACACCACTGAGGTTGCGGGTTCGATTCCTGCAACGCGACAAATGTTTGTACACAGAGAAAGAAAAAGCGCAAGCATTTGTTTCGTGTCTGGGTGTTGTGAGACCATGGCTCGTCCTAGTTCCTGGTTCCCTAGTTACAGGGAATCCTAGTTAGGCGCCAGGATCTATGTACCTACGTGATCGTAGGGCGTTATTTATTTATTAAAAAAAATTTGCAGCTTTTGCTTTCATTTTGGCAATGAAAAATAAGAGAAAATAATATTTTTAGTACCTAGGTGATACTTGATTTTAAATAATTATCAATCTATAATTATTTACTTTTGAGTGTATATCCGGACCTTCAAGGTCTATAATTCAATTTGCATGATAAGCTCTTTCAATCATAGAGGTATAAAATATGGGTATCACAGTAACATTACATTTCGTCAAGTTTGTTAATCGTTTTTTGGTGTTCATTAAATATTCTAAAATACTCTAACGAGTATAAAGCGCATTTGGGTTTTTTATTAGATACAAAAATTTATGACGAAGTATCAGAGCTCATTAGATATAGGTTATTAGGTACCTGTTGTAGGCAACTCAAAGAAGCCAATTCTGGTGGAAACATATAACTTATCTACTGTGTAAAGTTTTAAAATTTTTGATAATACAATACAATACAAATACTCTTTATTGTATACCTACCAGTAACATAAAAAAAAATGATTACAGATAAACCTTATAACTAGGGTAGTACAATGGGCGGTCTTATCGCTTAGAGCGATAATTAAAATAATAAGTTTATATTATTAAGTGAATTTATATTAAAAATTAAAACGATGTAAATGTATATAAATAGGTACATATCGCAGATTTAACAACTCGCTTTTTAACAGATTGTAGGTTTGTACAATATTTTATATACCAACTGAATTTGCCATAATACCTAAGTTAACAAAACTTTTGTTGAATAATATATTTTTCAAGACAAGCTTTAACAAATTCGTAATCGGAACCGCAAGCAGCTTAAAATGAGCCCAAACACTAATAGTTTAATTACAATTATTCTTACAAGGAGTTCCATTGCCCACCTTCCGTCTCCATCATCATATCAGCTGGCTGTCACCATAATATTGCATTTTCATCGGACTTTGACAATTATGCAAAATTTCAACTCCGTAAGACAAGAGGAAGTGGTTATGATTCAACTTGCAAGATTTGACCCAAACAAACAAACATTGCAAGTTAAATAAAAGCTTGTAAAAAGGGCGAATACTTTTATTACTGAAAACAACTCTCACACTCTACTTACTAAAACTGAACTAGTTACAAGGAGAAGCAATTGTAAAAATGAAACTGTAGGGTATGTACCTACCTAGTATTAACATGAAAATATATACCTATAGGTACTTCACTTCACACTTCTTGTTTGAATGACTTTTGTGGCGTTGAGTTTAGTACCTAATGTCAAGATCTCAGATACCTTCTAAGGAATTATAAGTTAATGTAGGAAGGTGCAATAAATACATGATTAAACAGATCTCTCACCGCAAAAAGCAAAACAAGATTTGTTTTCAATTCCGCAAGCCATTCTCTGCCAACCTTCTGACTAAGCCTAGAATTCAATTTACTTTAAGTAATTTATTGAATTACCTATGTTAATACGACAAGGAGGCGCCATATCCCTATGCTATATCCCGGCGCAATATGACTAAACGCCAGAATTTTGATTGCAAAAAGTAGGTATATTGTAAGTAGAATATAATATAAAATAAATTAAAAAGATATTTGAAACATTAGAAAATTAAACTTATCTAGGTTAATACAATTGGCGGTCTTATCGCTTGAAGCAGCGTCTTACACACAACCGTTGGATGGACTGGATTAATATATTAAACTTAAATTAATTGGTCATAACTTTTTAACAGCTGTACAGATTTGCATGAAATATAGCTAAGAACCACATCGAGTAAACTATCTTTCAATAAAAAATACTGCGTTGAAATCGGTCCATCTATTTGGGAGCTACGAAGGCAGACTCAGACACAGACAAACCCATAGATGTCTAACTTATAAGACCTCTTTTTTGCGTCGGGGGTTCAAAATGAATCATCAGACTGTGGTATAGGTACAGCTTGAAACAATCAAAACCCAAGCACCTAAACAGGTATATAGGTAAGTTATACTACTTACATTTACCTATTAGTTTGGTTTAAAGGATCTATGTATTTGGATTAAGATTGTCGTCGTTGTACGGCAGGTAGGTACCTACCTACACACTTTACTGATATAGCAATTTTCTGTCAGCCAAGACAAATCGATCTAGTGCATTTCCGGCATTTCCGCATCCTGCGAACATCCAACTTTGGTGTAGGATAAAAACTGAACGCGTCTATACGAGTAAGTAGATTCAACGGTCACTTATAGTAGTTATAGTTCTGTTATATAGATAGCACAGATTATATGCAAATGAACTTTTCCATTGTAAATGTATCAATTCAACAGTATACCTATCAGCTATCGGTCTAATTGTCTATCAGAACGGACAATAATTACTGGTCTTGCACGTGTCACCAGCGGAATGGCGGACCACGTGAGAAAACAGCGTGGTCCACACATCTGGTTCCTATTTACCTATGCTAATGGATTTGTGCAGTTAATGCAATAGTTTGATGTTGCATTTGATTTATTAATTTTACATAGTTACTGGAAGGAAGTCTGACTGTAATTACTAATCAAACGTATAGGCACAGAATAAATAATAGTATATGTACATATGTATATCACGATCGCTTCTATATAAGTACTTATACCAATATCATGAAATGAAAATTGTTTATTTTCCCGACTTTAACATCCATTACAATAACATTAAAATGAAAATCGATATTGCAAAACTAAATAAAATAAAATATCCAATTCTAATAATATAGGTACTTAAAATGATTAAATTACATTTTAGACGTCGGTGCATACGTCAAAGACATAAAAATACTACATTATTTTAACATCACTTTTATGACACTAGGCAATCTTTAGGTGCATTCTACTTTTTCGTATATACTTATAAATTCCATCACAAATTGTAGAAACAAAATGTTTTAGCTACAATTTTGGTAGCCAGAGTTACAACCAATCTTATAGTTTAGTCGCAGAGCCAGAGTAAATAACCCCGAAATCGCAAAACTATAAATCGGCATTAATTGGTTTTTGGCAACCAATTAATTGGTTTGCAGGCATTGCAAATCTGAGTGAATCTCAATAAAATTATCAACTTAATTAAAATGAGGCTATTGTCGGCAGGTTTGAGTTCAAGGTATTTTAAACTTAATTAAATAGGAAAATAGTGATGTTTATACAACGTACATAATATGATGGCAATGAGGTATAAAGCCAGAATTAGTCACATAAGTTGTATCTAGGTACCTACATAATATACAATCTACGAGCATTCTCATGGAACGTCGTACTTTCCTCAGTTTTCCCAATGGAAAATTCCATCAAGAGTCCTAAGATACAAGCTACCGGGAGTAGATAATCGAATTACCTACGGTTTTTACTCGGTACCTATTACCTACGGAGAAAGGGCCCGGCTAGCCTGTCAAACGACTCTCCTAACAACTGCCAATTATATCTCACACTTGTGCATCGTGTTGGAATAGGACGCAATTTACTGCAGCAGTGTGAAGTGAAATGGTGCATGGGACAGACTGTGTGCCTTCTTAATATTTTTTTGCTTTCTTCTCTAGCAGAGAGACTGAAATAACCCACTTTTGATGATAGGTATACATTTTATACACCTAAGTACAAATTTCGTGTACCAAAACAAGCTTATCTTTGCACACTGCAATTTATATTCAAAATTCTCTGACACCAATTGCAATACCAAAGTATTGACACTTGGCTGGAATAGATATTTACCTATGTACTATAATAATATACAATTACACTAGTATTTTTAATACCATATAGTCCATATATTAATTGGACTCGAATAAAAAAAACCTCGCAAGGGGTACGGTCTTAAGCAAAGAATAGGTGTATACTATGTCTAAAGGAAGGTTTAGATATAAGTAGTACCTACATACACTATCGGACGGAACCACATAAATCTATGCGTGGTTATTCTAAAGCAGTTACTATATATCTACTAACATATAGATATACATTGTTAGTTGGATATACATTTTCCACCGCCAGCGTGTCTGCCAAGCTGAACTGGATCAGCGAGGATCGCGCGACGATGGAATGCAACGCGTTTAGTAGAAATCTGGTCGGCGCAAAAACTGGCGGTTCTAACGAGTTTCTCAATTCCAATGCCAAGTTTGGCAATCGACAGGAACGTGGACAACCTGTCGTCAGAGGCGCTCTAATGAAGCTTCGTTTACGAGTAATTACATAGTCTTGCATTGACGTCTTTGGTGGAAGTGGGTAGGTACCATTGTTTCAGCTGAGCCGAGTTTCCTATATCCATAGAGCGACGATCTCGTAACAATGTCTTTGTAGGGTCTTTTGCAAATTTTGAAATAGCTGGCTAGCTGGCACTTTGCAAGCCTAAGTAGTAATCCACTCGTACCTAGTTTATAGAAGCCTTCATAAGCAAACGGAGTCGGCACAAACAATAAAAACTAATTTACAATACATATAGGACATATGCAGGTACACTCGGAAGTCTGTCGACCGCCAACGGGAATTGTATCGTTAGCGCGCGGCTTTGATCTGTATTCTGGAGGTAACAGCGGTGAAGGACCGGATACAATATAACGTTATCATTCGCCGACGTGCGATGCGCCAATTTGGCAGTAAAATAAAATTTACTTAGAGAAAGGCGGGTAATACGGCTATACGATGTAGCTAAGTTATTTTTAGTTAACAGAGTGACATACATAAGTGATGCTCAGGTATTCACCTGCGTTTTATAAACACAGTAAACTAATGCTCTATTTTATTATTGGCTTTTTACGACTAATTCCAAAGCCTTTTTATATGAGATCATTGTTATAGTTTTGTGTTGAAAATTCCATCAAGCTTGAATAAAATTCAGCGATAGCGACTGTGGCTTAGCGCAAAATCGTGCTACTTTCGATCCGATGCTACGCTTCGAAGTTCGAATCTCGTTGGCCCAGCCCTAATTATGTGCGGATTTACTAATCTGTTAAGGAAATCATCGTGAGTAAATCGATATGTCCAAGAATCACCAAGTTCAAGGATACGTCACATCCACCAACCCGCACTGAGCCATCAGCGTGGTTATAGCTCTCTCTGTTGCCCGTGTCCAAGCATTGGAAACGTAATGGGCTGTTAATGAGAGAAACAATTCACATTATTCACAGAATAGTTTGTTGTGTATTATATATTATACTATATGTTATTGCAATAATAATCTATTACCTTTATGTCCTATGAGGACGATTTGGCGTGTACATCACTTCTTGAACTGGAAATACGTCTTGAATAGATAATTCTACGAAACCGTCCTCTCTCATTAACAATCAGTTGGAACTTGGAAAGCGCATGTCACACCTGCAGTCATTACGTCGCCGACGGCGAGGCGTAAACAAACGCATCGTTTAGCTGCGATCACAATTAGTGTGTCAATAGAAACACGAGTTAACTAGTTAACACAAGCAGGTAATAGCATTCACTTATCCATTCATGAGGAGGATAGATTACGAGTAGCGAGGGTTTATTCAATTGAGAGTTTGATTGAAATTGTGTTAAGGAATTCTGATGGCACAGGTACGTGATGTCATTTTCCTCACATTCCTCTGAAACAGAGCCTCTTAATAATTTTTAATTAAATAAGTGATCACGACGGTTATAACGGCAGATATCAATTAACTTTCTTTTTATGTAGGTATCCCAGCGATCACTATTGCGTAGCTCTGGCTATATTAAATCGTAGGCATAGACTGAAATAATCGTCATAGGCAATGACGATTAATCTAAAATGCTCCTTACTCCCACAACAATCAACATGGAACAAATGCACTTTTTTTGTGTTCCAATAGTTTGTCCGTGTTCATCAAACCAGCATAGATAGATAGATAGATAAACACTTTATTATTCACCTTAAAAATAGAGATAAAGTACAAGTCAAATGTTTACAGTGGTGTAACAATGGGCGGTCTTATCGCTTAAAGCGATCTCTTCCAGACAACCTTTGGATGGAGAGGAATAACGAAACATACACAGACGGTGGTGATAGAAAATATAATAGACATACTAAGGGCTTACATATGATATACAATATATAATCTAATTACTTAAATATATAACAGCATAGTATAACGCAAAATAACTGTGTACAAAACCGCCAATTGAAACACATTAGTTAAGTTTACTTTGTATTGTTAATTTAGTTGTCTGTAATGTAATAAAGAGTTTTTCACTATTTTCACTACACAGACGCTATCGAATCGCAAAACTCATTCACACCATGCCGGTCTCTTAATTGTCAGTTGATATAGCAAACTAGAACATTGAATTCATCAAATTTTTGACCGTTTACTTCTATAACATGCCAGTTTTGGTTGCATGAATCTGGATTTCAGCCTATTGTCATGCTTCATGCCGGGAATAGCTAGATTTAGATCACCGTCATCTACCACTACATTGCTAGTTCAAAGGCCATGTGAAGTGGTAGAATAGTAGGCCTCCACCGCGTGGGCCTAGTTAGATTTGACATGCTTCACATATCCTCGATTACAATGGCTCAGGCTAGAAGTCTAGAACATTAGGGTCTTACACAGCTTTTCTTACTGTGATAGAAAAGCAGCAAATTTGGAAAACATGCATATTCCTTGATTAGAGATAGTCAGTGATAGGCCGTGATGGGGCTAGGTTTAGGGAAGGTGCATTTAATGTTACCTATATTATTTTATATCGTTTTCGTTTTCACCATTGGCTTAAGTACCTAGTTACCTAAGTATTTATAACAAAAATTCACGTGCTCTACCAAAGCTATTGAAATGCGTTTGTTGATTCCCATTGAACTGGCTACACTCCCAGATTCCAATCACGCTTCGTCGCACATACACAAACGTAACAAAAGAACTTTAATAATAAATTATTAACTACCTTATTATATTAGCACAGAGGATTGTAAAACTGTGATATTTAGTACCTATGACTGTAGGTAAGCCTAAAACACACCTCTATTTAGTATTCTGTGCCTCTATGTACAATAGGTAACATTTCATGTCATACTCTTCCTTCTGTCAGTGCTGAATATCCTCAATTAAATTGTGACAACTGAAAAGTCTATTGCGACAATCAACAGTTACTAGGAACTACATAAACTGTCCTTATGTTTTTTATTGTCGCTGATGACGCTGCAAATTGTGAAACTGCATAGTATCTGCATCGCATATTTGTAATAGCTGCTTGTAGATAATGTAGTTGATTGCTTCTTTTGTTGTGCATTACCTATTAATTACCTTGTTATGCTTTTGCAATACCGGCTTGATTGTTTTCACAGATACCGTAGGTAAACCTTTAGCAGGTAAGGTCTCAAAACAACTTACGGTAATACCTGAAGGCAGTAACAAGTAGGTACTAGCACTTTATCTCTTATGTGCCAAACGTAACATTGGTTGTAACCGTAATCCAATATGGTAATAATTAATATAGATACCTATCACCAATTTAAAGAGTGAGGTGTAGTATCTATTTAAACAGCCTTAATACGTATAAGTACCTATTATGATACTTACTGTGGTACTCGAGATAATTGTTTGTTACTTACATGAAAATATATTTGTTAGAATAGGTACTTGCTAACAAAGAATAAACTGTAATAATATGAACCCTGACTGTAATTTGAAGCACCCTGAATTCAATACACTGGTTTTACTCAGTCGTGTAGGTAATAAAAAAAGATTTTCATTACCTACCTTTACGCTCTGAAAACCAGCGCGAAGTGAGGGGTTTAATATAGGTACAGTCAGCTTGAAATACAACGGCTGTCCGCGTTGCATTCTAGATAGTGAATAAAGAACTCAGCTATAAACAAGTACCTATACGTTTTATCAAACAAAAAACCGACTTCAATGTATCTTTGAAGTCCAAGGTCAAATATCGATGAAATTTATATGGAATCACTTTGTAGCTATACTGAACCTAACGCAAAAGAATTTTCCAAATCGGTTCATCAATGACGGAGTTCTGAGGTAACAAACATAAAAAAATACAATCGAATACAGAACCTTCTTCTTTTTTGAAGTTAGTTCAAAAATGAAAATGAGTATTGTTATTTTCATAAGAGAATCGCGGTATAGGGGCGTAGTACTTATTATCCTTCATGTGCTGAAACTATTATAAATATAAAAAAGTACAGTTTATTCCTGCGTGCATGTAAACAATATTTTTCATAAGTACCTAGTAGGTACACTTTCTTCATCATTTGTACAGAAGAGTAAATACTTGGATATCTCAAAACTGAACAAGTGCGTAGTTTGGTAACTTATCTACTAGGGTCGATGACGCCGGAGTCGTAAAGTCTCCCCACCTACCACCACGGCGCGGCGGCACGGTTGATTCCACTCTCGGTATTCTATATGTATAGAGCGACATTGACAATGAAAATTCATTTAAATTGTACCTGTGAACTGGGTATATTTGGATAAAACATGTGAATACTGAAATGAGGCGCTGCTATTTGGTTAAAATTCATGTGTAGGTATAGGATTGGTCTTAAAATTAGTTTGTTAAAATTATCTTTACAAATATTTAACTTATAAATCTATATATTTCCTATGAAGCGCTTCCTGCTCTTAAACGAGCGGATATAAGTATTCAGGGTCAAAACTTTATGACTGAAAGACGTTAACGGTAAGTAATAAAAGTAACTGATAGATGATCTTCCTTATTATAATTATAATCTTGTTTAATTTAATGTTTTACGCTCTACAAATAAGTAGGTAGGTAGGTACTAATAATATAAAATCTGATTACGACAAAATATGAACAAGGGGTACCCAGAAAGATTTGAATAACAGAATAGGGGATCGGACAGTAATCGATAAAAAAATCTAAAATGTAGTTAGAACGAATGTTCGTCGAACCAGAAAGATCATACAATCAATATTTTTGTGAAATAATAATGATTTATATTTTTAAATCAATAAATAATTCTGACATTTTTAATCTATTCTTCATCTCAAACGAAATAACAATCACAGTGCATGACGTCATTTGTAGGCAAATGCCGTGAGTCAAGCTTGTGTTTATTTTACGTTTTTGATTTTCATAAAATGTATTTTTGCTCATTTTTTCGTTCCATTACTACAAAATAGTCCCCAAACTTCACAAAACGTATTAGAATCTCTTTGCAAGTTTTATTTCGAAGACTTTGTCGTCTTGTACCTACATATGACATCACAAGTTTTGAGGTGACCTTTTGCGCGGCAATATTTGAAACATAATATTTAAACATAGTTTTAGGTACTTTTAGATCGTTATTTATTTCAAATAGTATTTTTCATGGCTATATATATTTATTGTAGTTAATTTAAAACACTTTCTGAAAAGTTGTCCGATCCCCTATTCCTTTTTCCTATTAATATTATAAATGCGAAAGTTAATGAGGATGGATGGATGTTTGTTACTCAATCACGCAAAAACTACTGAACGCATTTTCAGGAAATTCTGTACGTATAGGAAGGTACTAAAGGTCCGGAAAAGGACATAAGATACTTTTTATTCCGGAAAATCGCGGGGTGCAGCTATGAAAACATTTAGCCCACGTTCTTTTTTCTTCTCCCCACTTGTGGGATTTGGCTATGAACGTCTTGTGGGCTGGCGTCTTGTGTGTCTCGTGTTGTTACGCTGCTTTTATAGCATAGATTTGATTATTATATAGATTTGCTTTTATAGACCTACATTTTAGAATTAATAATAATTGACATTCAATAAAATTAATATATTGTAATAATAATTGACACTGTAATGACATTTAAATTTTTTAACGATTGTATATGGATTTAATTTTTTTAATGACGTTGAATTTAATTATTTTATTAATTTTTAATTTTATTTGTAATGATTTTCTCATTCAGTTTTAATATTTTGATGAAATTAATTTTATATGTTTGAAAACATTTGCACGCCTGCAAAGGCAGAATAAGAGTTCTTTTTTTTGACACTGTTAACACCTGTAGCTTACCTTATTTTATGCAAATAAATTATTATGATTATGTGCATCTGCCAAAGTCAAGTTTCGTTCGATCGAGTTCGGTATGAGGTTGAGGTTTACTAGGGTACTTTGTAATTTTAGCCCACATCGAACATTTATTCAACTGTGTACCTACCTATGGTTATATATTTGCCTACTGTATAAATTTCTAAAAGTCACGGTCTTTTAGGAGAATTGCTATGAACTGCCCCCTGATCAGAGCACATGCTTTTCCGCATAGTCCATCACGATTTGTGTAATTTTAAACTTATGCTGTTATAAAATATAACATTTTATTCAACTATCATATCGATGTTAGGTACCTGTTATATCAAGGAACCGAGCTCTACCATTTTTTGTAAACATGTACAAATTAAAATTACTCCAGAATTTTATATTTATTATGTATGTTTTTATATACTAACATTTACGTTGGCATCCATATCATGCATATATGACATTCCCGCAATACATGATCATATTCTTTCACAACAATGACTACATTTTCAACGCATATTGTACGACAAAGTCAAGGTTAATTCATATTCTCGCATTGTTACAAGAAGCAGCTGAGATACAAAAACATAAACATACCTAACGTAGCCGGCGCGGTGTATAGTGTATAGTATAGTTCTTTAAAACATTTAAATGTGACGTTTAGTGCCATCAGTAACCATCTTAATAAATGCCGTTTTATTAATTAATAATACCTACGCGTAATTAATATCCTCAATGAAGAGTTAAACTAGAATTAAATAGAACGCTAATTCTGTCATTGCGTCTTTTTATTTTGCTCCTTCTGTCAACCGTGTCTCGTTATTCCTCTCCATCGAAAGGTTGTCTGGAAGAGATCGCTTTAAGACCGCTCATTGTTAACATTTAACTTGTAATTAATATTTATGTTTAATGTGGATAATAAAGTATTTATCTATCTATCTGTTGTTTACAAATTACCTACCTATAATATGTTGATAGGTACCTAGTATCTACCAATTCAATAACTTACCACTTATAAAGTTATCGTTCAATAAACTTATCTTCACAATTAAATCAATAATTAAACTTTACAATAGTAGCTCTAGGCTTACTACCTAGGTATATGAGTTGCCATTTACTGATTCAAATTTCTGTCTCGAAAAGGACATAGACCCGATAAGAAGTATGTGGCATCGCAGCATTCCGTCATATTAGGTAATATATTCTGTGGTAATACTTATATAAATATAATTATTTTTCTGTTTTGTTTCCAGTATTCATAATACCGCAGCGATGGGTGATGGCGATCATGGGTTTCCTGGCAGTGGCCAACGCGTACACGATGCGTGTGTGTCTGAACATAGCCATCACACAGATGGTGAGGAGACGCGTGACGTCACCGGGCGTAGATGACGGGTCTTGCCCGTCGGGAGACGTTGAGGATATCGTTTCAGATGCAGAGGTAAGACTCACTGGGTGGTTGTAATCATGGCATTATCACGATACGATCAAGATCATAAAATTAACTACCGAATAAGTATCGTGCGTAATTTTGAGGCTTCTCTTTGGGAGCCTTACTTATGTCCGATACGGGAATTATACAGTTCTAGCTGAACTAACAATGATAATGATAAAATTTGGTCTAGAGATAACCTGTTGCCCAGGGAAGAACAGGATAATTTTTCATCCAAATTTCGCGGGCAGCAGTTCCATACTAATATAACTATGCTTACGCTATTGACTCTACTATAACTCTTTCATGCCACTATCCTAAGCAAACGTTTCTTCTCTTCCAGGAAGTAACCGGCTTCGACTGGGACGAAGAGACGCAAGGCATTATACTCAGCGCGTTCTATTACGGGTACATAGTGACGCACTTGCCCGGAGGCATGTTAGCCGAGCGGTTCGGAGGGAAGTACTCACTCGGGTTCGGAGTACTGAGTACGGCGGTTTTCACGCTTCTGACGCCTTGGACAGTCAGCGTGGGTGGCGCCACGGGCTTGATTGTGCTGAGGGTACTAGAAGGACTTGGCGAGGTACGTGCTAGAACTGAATTTCACCCAATTCATTTCGTGATTTCCATTTTGATTTTCATTTTGTGTGTTGGTTACGAGGGCAAAGTATATTATGCTGGTGAATTGAACAACACAAAACTTGACAAAACCTCGTATTTATAATGAGATCAATAAGTATGGGTTAGACTCGCAATCACAATTCATATCTATGGATTTTTCAAAATAAGGGACAACATTCTTAACTAGCTCAGAAATGGAATAAACAAAACATTTTGCAAACCATTTAACAAACACTGAGTCAGCAAAAGCAAATGACACAAACCAAACATGAAATGTTTGCTTGCTCATTGACTTGCTATTGATAAGTCACTGCTCCAGATTTTCTTTGATAAACGTTTATCCTCAAATTGTCGTTGACACACCACACCACTCGTCTTTTGCAGAGTGCACAATCAATGTTGTACGATATCGATCGATATTCTACGAATCATATTTGCCACTTTCAATCAACTAAATAAATAAATACATCTTTATTGTTCAAACTTACAAATACATAGTTAGCCTTCACACAACTGATCATCATCAGCGGATTGATTATTTCCAACTTACCTATTGTTTTGATTCTTATTTTTTTTAAGAGATAGATATACCTAACAATAATATACTTGCTACTTGACACTACATGGCTCAGTATTGTGGTGGATGTTACACGTACCTACCTATACCTACTTGTACTTCCTGGTTTTTGTGCATGTCAGTTTCTTTACGGAGATATCACTCACTCTTATAAAGCCAGTATATAGAACTATGACCAACAAGGGCTTTTCATTTTCTAGGGTACAACTTTCCCAGCTTTAAACGCAATGCTGGCCCGATGGGCGCCCGTATCGGAAAGAGGTCGGATGGGGTCCCTCGTCTTTGGAGGGGCTCAAATAGGCAACATTGCTGGAACTTACGTATCTGGTCTGGTGATGCAAGAAACCGGGGACTGGGAGTCCGTTTTCTATCTGTTCGGAGCTGTAGGCATCCTCTGGTTCATTCTTTGGGTAAGTTGATTTGATTTTTACTTTACCTATAATGATGTCGTCCGTTAATGTCCGCGTCACGTCTCCCAATAACAGATGCAGTGCTATCCATTTTAAATTGCTAAGCCTTTTGCGGCACTGCACTGCGCTAGTCGACGTCATCAGTAGCAATGTACATTCGCAGACGATGTCATCCAAACCAAATTATAATAGCAATTATTGTTTACGCTTCTTGAATAATCTTTGAAAAGTTTATTGCAACTTTTATATTCTGGCTTAACAAATGCGTCTTACACAAGGAACACAAGAATTCATCACACCCAATCTTTTCACAGGCCCTTCTCTGCTTTAATGACCCCGAATCTCACCCGTACATTTCGGACAAGGAGAAGAAATACCTGGAGGAAGCTCTAGGCAGGCACCGCACGAGCCAGCCTTCGGCTATTCCATGGAAGGCCATCTTCATGTCCGTGCCGCTATGGGCGCTAGTTTGTGCACAGGTATGATCTGATTGATATCTGAACATGAAGTATTGTAAATGACATTGAATACCTACTGTGTAGATTCCAATGTAAAAAATTTTGAATTTTGTTCGATGGTGTTTAATAACGTTAAAACTCACCAGTGTCCCAATCGAAAGATTTATTTCTAAACGTAGATGGATGAAAATCTGAATAATGAAATTGGTCTGACGATTTAGAACGATTATTTCCAAAGTAATAAAATATGAGTAAAAATAACCCTGGCAATATGTTTACACGGAAAAATATCAAGTAGGTAGTTACTTGTTATATAAAACTGGGTTTGTGAACTTGACTGACAGTCTGCAAAATATTTTCCATTCATAGAAGTCGTAATTAATAAATCATGACTTGTTTATTTTCACAAGCGGCGGTTACACCACATTCTCATTCAGATGTAGACACGCTCAATTATATCCTGTATCATAACGACTTAAGTCATTTAACATATTTATAGGTCTATGTAAAAATAGGCAGTGGCACTACATATAATAAATCAGATTAACACAACACACTCAAAGCGTAAAACAAATTTTGCAGAAATGAGTAACCGGTCCCAATAACATTTGAGTAAATTGAAAAAACAAGCTCCTTAGTCCATCTACATCTTACGCAAATACTTGCCGTGGAAAAATTACTCCTCCTACAAGGACGCTCTACCACAATTTCTGAAAAATATTTACCAAGAACCTACATTCCACAGATCGGTCACGACTATGGGTACTTCACTATGGTGACCGACCTTCCTAAGTACATGACTGGTGTGCTCAAGTTCGACATCCATAGGACAGGCACATTGGCCGCGTTGCCTTACGTTGTAATGTGGATCAGCTCCATCATCTTCGGCTGGATGTGCGACAAGATTGTAAAGAGGAACTGGATGACCGTCACCAATGCTAGGAAGACTTTCACTACTGTTGGTAAGTATTTCTTTGCCTGTTACTCTCGGCATTTTATGCTGAGCTGACCCCATTCGGCGCATATATTTATTATTTGAGTTTTATTTTTACTTTTTGTTTGTCATTTTTGTGTGCCGAATAAATAGTTTTTCTTTCTTTCTGTTTACTAATTTTTCAGTTCGCGTTATTGATATTTATTTTAGTCGTTATTCTTTAGAAGACTGGCGATATCCATAGGAACGACGGGTTCGTTGCGTTGAGATTCGGTAGGGTAATGGGTAAGCGATAAGAAATCGAAATAGAGTGTTCTAACACATTTGTGACAGGCTTAACACGGACTTTGTAGGCGCTTTAAATCTTCCGAGTAAAGCTAGCATAAAACTTCAATGACTTTCCATGAAGGTTTTTCGCGGAGCCATAAAATTATTCTTTCAAGGTGCCAATATTCGGCAACGCTATATTGCAAAATTAACATGACGCTGACCATTTGGCAAAAAAGGCCCAGCTTCACAGAGTGGGAACTTTATTTTACACCTTTTTCCACAGCATCTGTTGGGCCCGGAATATGCATGATCCTGGCTTCATACTCCGGCTGCGACACTCAGACCGTGGTCATTCTGTTCACGGCATCCATGGGCCTCATGGGCGCTTTCTACCCCGGAATGAAGGTGAATGCTCTGGATCTGAGCAGTAACTACGCGGGAACAATCATGGCTATTGTGAACGGCATCGGGGCTATCACTGGAATAGTTGCGCCGTACTTGGTCGGACTGTTGACGCCTGATGTAAGTACCTTTTTAAAGATTTATTTGACATTTTTTTTGTAATTGAATTACGAGACCAACAGGTCGTTCACGTGATGTTAAGCAACACGCCTGCCCATAACGGTTGCAGCACCACCCAGAACTTTATTTTTCAAACCCTCTGCGATACTGCACTGCGTTCGTCACCCAGAGACAATAGAGAAAATTAGGACGCCCATCATTGCTTTACCATTCCTATTGTTACACAACTACTAGAGATACAAATAGGATTTTCTGTGAAACGTATTCCATGTGATGCAACACCGGAACAAGCGCATTTCTGTGTCGTAATAAATGACATGCGACAAGCGAGGCTGCGGGTTGCAAATCAACGGAGAATGGGTTACCCGGTCACGTTTGACGTATGACGAGTACGCAGGCGAAATTCAAAAGCGATTGCAATCTTCAATATTTATCAGTTGCATTGCTATGCGTGTTGGACGTTCAAAAGCGTAACGGAACTCAAGCTGAAGTAGGCAAGAGGCAAGACAGACACTTAGACTGAATAGATAGAAGGATAAAGGAGAACTGGTGGTGACCCAGAAGACAGATACGATGAGGACCGAATTACGGATGAGGGCAGAACGTAGTTATTTTGGCTGCGTGCTTCTTCGACCACATCGTCGCTTCCCATCAGTCCTAATTCACTATGACAACTTGGCGATTCCTTGATTGTTTCGAGGAAACGTCGATTCCTTCATTAATAAACGACATCTGCGAAATTTGTATTCTCTATGACGCGCTATATGAATATATGAATGCGTCATAGAGATGTCGTTTATTAATGAAGGAATCGACGTGATTTCGAAGCAAGGAATCGCCAAGTTGTCATAGTGAATTGGGACCCAGGAGAGATCGTGGTCAAACGCTGACCCAGTCAGATGTTAAAAAAAAAACACAAAATGAGTAGCCCCATAAAGAGATATGATATACCTTTCTAACAGTTTATCGATAGCTTCAAGCTGATACTTAGAGTTGTTTAGTAGGTACTAGATAGTAGTACATCACCCGTGTACCTGGAAGACATTCACGATAACTTAACGACCCGCAATAACAGGCCTATTACAGTCCGTCAAATCTAAGAAGTACCGTTTGACAGTTCTGACAATTGAATGATAGGGATGGGATGAAAAAATCGATTACTATAATATCCGAACTTTAAGAGATCGATTACTATAATATCCGAATTTTAAGAAATCAATTGTTATAATTAAATAAAAGAAATGTTTAGGATATTTTTTTATTCACTACTAGTACTAGTATCGTCGTCTTCGTCATCATCGTCATTTAAATTAATGACCAGTTGATTGTCCATTACATTATCAAAGTGTACGTCTCTTTCGAAGTCGTCCATTATTATTTTCTTTGTTTTTTGTACTACTTTACTCCAATCTTCCTGTGTAACTTGGGCACATGCTTCCTTTAATAAACCTTCCATTTTCTTGACACTGAAACTGTGGTTTTGTGTTGTGTCTTGCTGCATAACCTGTAAAACAATAATGTAACTATTTGATAGCAGACGAAAACCATTGTTTAAATTATAAATGTTAGAAGTACTCGTGTTATTATTATAATATTATAAAATATTACCTTTAACTTGGGCCCAAATCAGTTCAATGGCATTATATTGGCAATGGTACGGAGGAAGTCGTATGACTTTGTGCCCGTGCTCTTCGGCCAATTGGTCAATTACATATGTCGGTTTTGGTGGTTTATGCAATTTCACTAACTGTAATAATTCAGCTTTTAATAGTGACATGTCGGCATCCACTCCTTTTCTTTGCAGCCATGCCACCAAATCTGCTTTCTTATTGGCTGACGTAGGTGCTTTATCAATTTGCACAGAGTGGTATGGGGCATTATCCATTATAATTGTGCTGTTAGGAGGGATATTCTGTAATAAATTTAAGAACCACTCTCGGAACCTTACTGCGTCCATTTCTTCATGATACTCTTTAGTGCTTTTGGATTGGAAAGCTAATAAAGAGTTTTCCACGAAGCCTGTAGACGCTGACCCAGCATGGCATATTATGAGGCGTCCACCTTTTCCTATCGGCACCTTCGAGCACGAAGCTTCAGAATCATCAGTCCATGTTTTCGGCACAGAATGGTTGGAATTTAGCCAGGTTTCGTCCAAAAATATTACATTATCCCAGTTTATAATTTGTTTAACTTCGCGCAGGAATGTTAGTCGCTGCATAATTATGTCATGTCGCTCCATAACAATTTTTCGTTTGTCAACTTTTTTGTATCTGAAGCCAATTCCTGTTATTACCGTTCTCAACGACTCTATGCTTCCCTTATACAGCCCGGCATCTTTTAAAGTTGCACATAACTTTGCCAATGTTGGAAATTCGCCTCTTGTAAAATACCCGTATATATGGTTTCTAATAGCATGACTATCGAATTCATCGATGCCTGTCACAGGTTTATTTCTTTTTCGTTTTTTCGGTGTGTGAAGTACGTTACTGTCACTCCCCGAAGGCCCATATTTTTCACTTAATATTTTGCCAACGGTGCGGCTACCAATACCGAGAGCTTCACCGACGCGATCCCGAACTTGTGTAACTGGCAGTAGAAGTCCACCATTTTGAGATTCACGCTCAAAATACTCGTGTAATTTCACCACCAATTCACGAGCCTGGCTGTTCAAAGTACGTCCTCTTTTCGACATTATTAATAAACACTTGCTTAGTTCGGAGTCCAGTATAAATATTGCCAAGGTAAACGGATAAAGAATGATCAGTCCAGAAAAGTAATAGCCAAGTCACAAATTGTAAAACACAAACGAGAAAGCAAGTACGCGCACAGTCAGCTTCCAAGATGGCGAGAGACTGCTGACGCCGAACCGACCGAGCGGACCGCGTGCGCTTGTAGTTGGCAGTGTTGCCAGAAAAAAAAAATTGTAGAGACTTGGACACCTGCGATTTTGCCTATTGACCTAAAAATAATTAAATTAATTTATTTTAGGGTATCTGTGTATTCAGTGCATTATGCGGTCGCGCAGTAACGTCGTTAATTTATAACATCAGGCAACAACATTTTTGTGAATGGGTTCTACATACCTTATTTTTATTAGTTTTAGACGTAGAAATAAGACTTAGAAGAAAAAATTGTAATTGTAAAATCAATGGATGTGCTTGTTAAAAATTTGTTTATTTCTCTGTAATATGCAAACCCATACTATCATACACAAAAATAAATGTAAAAAACACTATCCCTGACTCCATTTACTATTTCGACAGCGTTAGCGCGAGAAACCCCGACTTATTTGGGCGCGAAAATCAAAAATCGACAAATCGCTTTCGACAACTTTTTAAAGAAGCAAATATATTTGATTTATAAATACGTATTTTTGGTGAATGGGTTTTATCTCATATTTTACGATTACATAACTATTTAGTTATGTAATCGTAATATGTGAGATAAATCCCATTCACATGAAAAAATATTTGTTTGGTTGTCAAGTGTAATTTGTAAATAATACATTCGATTTTTCGTATATGTAAACGATTTTTTTGCATGCAAGTGTATCCGAAGAGTCGCAACACTACGTGCAGTGACCTAACTACGTAACTTTGTAATGAGGTCAAGAATATAACTATTAGAAATTATTTACTGTGTAAATATGTGTTATTTTGCTTTGTTTGAAAGTTTTCAATTACATTTAGATATTAAGAATTGTACATTTTTAGATACAATAATGAAATCTTTCTAAATTCATGGTTTTATGAAAAAGGTTATCGAAACTGAATAATGTACGTATGAACAAAGTTGTTTCGGTTTGAAAAATATGAAACGTCAAACGGTACCTCTTAGATTTGATGGACTGTAGCATTAGGCAAACGTTTTGTACCAGCAACGTACAATGGTGTTTAACCTTAGTAATACGGATTAATAAAAATGTCGCGAGGGCAGGGTACGGCAAATTAGTCTGGTGACATTGCAAGAACCTTGCAGATATTTCATCCATGTTCAAGTCGTTACGCTTATCCTGACAAGGTGTTAAAACAATTGATAGGTAACACATTTTGAGTCGAAAAACGCAATAGCCTGACCTCGTTCTCCTTAAGTGTTACTAACATACTATTGAGATTAGCAACGTAAGCAGAGCGTAGGTCAATGCGAAATACATGGGTACAATGGAACAAAGCATGGGATTATAACAATATTAAACCTAAGCCATGAAAAGACAAATAGCATTCACAAGGTACGCAATACATCATCGAATTGAACATTTTGAGATGCTAAGCAACCGGGACTAACTATCTCTTTTCAACCGCATAATACCGCCATAAAGAAATGGTTCTCAATTCGAGAGTACATAAATCTGTCATGTCTTTTTTGTTTTGATTTGATTTGAAATCAAATTACACAGTAAGGTCTATGGTGAAGTGCTTGGGCATGTCAGCTCATATCTCTTACACCACGGAGGTAGTGGGTTCGATTCCCGCTGAAAACAGTTGGGAGATATTTGAGGGTAGAAAAAAAGTGCACAAATAACTATGTGTCTGGGTGCTGTGGGACCATGGTCCTCGTTAGACACATTGAATCCTAGTCAGGATCTCTGAGCCTCAGAGATCCTGGAACTCATAGACTGAGTACGACTGTGAAGGTTAAAAATATAGAAAAGCAGACTGTATGAAATCTACTCGTCTAGACATCTGCGCAATTTGGATAAAAATCTATTAGGTGCTTTAAGATGCGATCCATTTCCTTGGAATGTACTCTTTGACGTCGCCTCCATGTTCATAAAACTCACTCTATAAAAAATTACATCTTTTTCTTCTTTTACAGAGTACATTAGTCCAATGGAGGCTCGTATTCTGGATAACCCTAGCGGTGTTCATTCTCACAAACCTGGTGTTCGTGGCGTGGGCTTCAGGAGACGAGCAGTGGTGGAACAGCTCATCCGAAGATCCGAGGAAACAGCAGGAAGTTGAAGCGAACCGCTCCGTCAATGCCGAGGTCAAACTCTAGAGGACTGTATAACCGTTAGAAAGCGGCATCAATCCACGCCTTCGTCACTGTAGGAGAATTGCACTGTTGTATCGTTTATCTAAGGCTCGTTTATTATTGTCGAGTCGTCGACCGTCACGAGTTCTGCGCGAAATGTTTTCGGCATCATAATAAACTCTAGTTAAATAACGGTACCAATATAAATTATACCGTTACAGTTTAGCCGAAACCGATCCTTGCTCTAGCGCCAGTAGAGCTCTTTCAGCCAAGGTCGGGCTACGGAGATAGTGATCTCTGAAGGAAGTATTCTGACTAGAATGGAGGCTATACGCATTTCCTTTTTAGTCGATTTTGTAAATATTGTAAAGTAAAAGAACTAAGTATTATTAAGGCTAGCTGTAGGTATAAAGCAAAAAGATGAATCAAATATTCATTTAAAAAAAACTGCCATAGAGAAAAATAGCTAAATTAAAACAACACAAAGAATTTACAAACGTACGTTCAGTAATAGATGTTCTAAGAATTTGGCGTTTCAAATTCTTGAAACAAAAGATGACATAATTGCGAATCAATGAGTGCGCGTGCGCAAGCCGGCATTCAAATGCGATTGTGTAATTTACAAAAGTTTTTGTTATTTTTACCTCATTACCCAACCTGTTAGAAATAGAAAGTGGTTGTTATTATCTTTAAACATTAAAATATAATTACTAGTTAAGAGGTTAATGTTGACATTTGTACAGTACAACAGTATTTATTCATATTAGCTCAAGGTGCAAGTGTGGCGTAACGGTAGCTTGAGCTACTTTTGATCCAACGAACCGGAGTTCAAATCACATTTGCTATGTAAGGAAAACATTTTACCAAATAAATTACAGGCTGACAGTCGCATTTTCTTATAACACTGCATTGCTCTAAGATTTTTTGGTTCATTCGTTATTAATTATAATTATGGGTTTTTGTAAATATTCAGCCAGTGTTATGTGATAGTAAATAATAAAGACAAATAGCAGTTAGTGCAGAGTTGTTATAAATTGATTAAAAATACGAATAACTCATAAACCTAATATATTTGTGTGGGCCAAAATATATGACGTAAAATTGTAGATAAATAATTATAGTAATGTTTAAGTTAAATCATAAAGTATTAATAAGCGTTAATTAATTAAGTAAACAATTACTAATATAGTTGTATCTAGCCTTTACTGAATGCGAACTTAAATATGGCTTAAAAAGGTCCATAATGAAATCATCTTTAGGAAACCTTTAGTCAAAGCTTTACAAAATGATGCGCATACTTATATATGCGCATATAGCATAGGATTAAGGTGGTTTTCATACAAAATTCAACCTTTATTAAATTTTTTGATATCTAATGCATTAGCGCATGCCAGGCGAAAATCTTAAGATTATAACTAATTTGGAAGAAAAATGATATTGCTCGGGCAGGGATCGAACCCACGTCTTCGGAATACCGTCCCGACGCCTTAACCACTTGGCCACCGAGCCCACTGCTCGAGCAACCAAACTTCTTCTATCCCTCTTATATCGTCTTACGGGGACGATTCTACTTCATCTGTCGTCAATGCTTGATTATTGATAAATTTGATTATTGATAATTTTGCGTAAATAGTTCACCACTATTAAATTTAGGCATTTCTACGATTCTGTGAACAAGTTAATAATAGTTGAATTTTGTATAAAAATCCTCGCTCTAAAACGGTGAAGGAAAACATCGTGATGAAACCCGCTTACGCGCTTTGGAGTGGTAGGCTCTGGCCGTGGTTGTAATACCTACCAAACAAAGCCATGCCGTCAAGCGACAGTCTTGTTTCGGGATGATGTTCGGTGAACCATCCGGGAGACGGGTCTGAGCAGCCGCTCGACTGCCGTCTCTCTCTAGATCTATGTGCTCCATCTTAGGCTATATCATAGCTTCACATCAGGCGAGATAAGCCAAAACATGGATCTATTAAGCTTAAAAAAAAATCGTATCACTTTAACTGTAAAAATATACGCAGGCTTCAATGAAAATTGTTCACATTGTTTAACAAAATGGGTAAATTAAACAAGACGGGCTGTGAACAAACTGTATTTAAGTTATATTTGGGTATACATCTGACATCAAGGTGCAAAGCTGTGCCATTTGAGATCTGTTCTTTACGCAACATATTTATAAAATTATGCTTATGAGTTAGTGAACGTGAATGTTCTAAAGATGAGAGATTTTGTACAACGCTATTGTAATATTGTTAAATAAAAATGTTGAAAGCTTACGTTTGTTCTTTTATTTCACCGTTTAATAAAATAAACAAGCTAAAATTTGTCCTGCGATGTATCATCCACAATTCTGAACACAATCCGGATTATGGATCATACTGAGCAGAAATCTATAAAAATATAACAAAAATATATTATTTTTTACATATAATTCTTCACCTAACAGTAACAAAATGATAATTTACATGCAAGAATAAAAAATATTTGACAGAATAGATACAATTATGACACGCGATCGGTTATCTCTTACTTTATCAGGAAACTGATGCATGAATGACATATGAATTATTATTTTTAATTATACCTACGTATTAAACAGTAAACATTTCTACATAAAATAATATTCATAGCGCTATCCATATAAAAGACATTTTTATCTTACAAACCATGCACCATCATAATTTTTTTTATCCATTCCGATACATCATTCTTAAAAAAATATATCTACAAATCTACATAAGCTTCATCATAATTATATTATAAAAACATCTAATAAATAGTTTAACTACATAATTATGGTTAAGTATGGGGCTAATAGTTACACATATATCTGTCGTAGGAACGTATTAAATTATTTGTAAGTAATAATAATGTAGGTCTAATTCTGTAGTCCGCCTAAAAAGAGTAGAAATTACATTCATCGGAACTAAGCTACTCTTTTTGGACGGACTAAAAGGCTATTTGCACATCTTTCAAATTTGAATCTCTTAACGATGGTTTAACAGCATTTAAGTGTAAAACTCACCTTAGTGTTCTATGATCGTAACGTAACTCAAAACTGGTACAGTCAGCGACATAAGTAACTGAACTTTTACAACCTTACATTTATCAATAACACCGAAAGTATACATTCATTATTTTACAATTTCCCTATTCGCAAAGGACATTAACAGACTTTTAAATGCAATATTCAGAGAAATAAGACAAATATTGAAGGTGTAGTCAATCAAAGATTCACAAATGTTCAGCTACTTTTGTCGGTGACTGTACTAGACAAAGCGTCGAACCAAATGCGCGAATTCGTAAGCGTTCTAAAAAATTATTGTGGCGTCAAGCTTTCCTACTATTGTTCATTTTCTAATACTATAAATTATTTTTCAAAAAAAACTAAACCGACTTCATAACCACAAATGGCGCTCAAAAGTATAAAATAAATTATATAATTATCATAAGCGCTACCCACTCATATATTTGAAGTCGGTGCCAGCCAAGTCTAATAGGTAGCAGATAAATACTATGTATATAGTAAGTACTACTTGTAGGTAGTATCTATCTACTACCTTTTAGACTTGGCTGGCACCGACTTCAAATATATGAGTGGGTAGCGCTTATGATAATTATATAATTTATTTTTTACTTTTGAGTGCCATTTGTGGTTATGAAGTCGGTTTAGTTTTTTTTGAAAAATAATTTATTTTACCCTTTTTAGTGAAAAACAAGTTTTAATTAAATTAATTCAAAAAGTTTTTAAAGACATGCTTTTATGATCTAGAAGCCACATCATGACGAAGTTTAAAACGGGCTATGACAATTAAATGCACGTACAAAAAAATTTAATGTCTGTCCTATATCTCTGTTGAGGAGTTCCCTCGCCGGAAGTCAATCCTGGGTGTATCTGCCATGTCATGATGGAATTTAGAACAGGCTCTTATGGTTAAATCCATTTACGAAATGTTGTGTATACTATTCACCGTTGAGGAGTTCCCTCACCGGAAGTCAACCCTGGGTGAAGCAGGTGAAGCAGTCGAATACAAACCTCCACCTTTAGAAAGTTGGTTACGAAAAAAACAAGAACCGACTTGAAGATTAAACTTATAGTTTTTGTTTTTGCTATTTTTTTCAAAAACTACTGAATGAATTTCGATAAAATTTATATGGGACCACCTTTGAAGTATTACCTACCAATCAAAAAAAGAATCATCGAAATCAATGCATAATTGGCGGAGTAATCGCGTAAAAAACACACAAAAAAAAAAAAAAAAAAAAAAAAAAAAAACATACCGTCGAATTGTAAACCTCCTCCTTTTTGAAGTCGGTTAAAAAAGAAAATTCATCTAGATATGAAAACCAAAGTTCATATGCAGTACCTACTTGGTTTTATTTCTGGCAAGTAGGTACTATAATTATTTCAAATAATTTGTATTGTTTTTACCACTGCTTCATGGTGAATGATGTATTCGCCTGTAATAGGTGTACATATCAGCACAATACAACCTTAGAATGCCTCATATATTATAGTAATATGTACACTGTTGGCGTTTCACAATAAATAAATTAAAAAAAAAAAAGTGGCAAAAACTATACCGTAATGATACGAGAAAATATTTATAATCAGAAATTCCATTTTCAAACCTTTAATTGAATCCCCCATCGATATGGTTTGATTGTTTTATGGAATGTTTACGTTAACTATAACTGTTAGCCGCCATTTTGATTTTTATGATATGATATAACTATGGTGATAAGAAGCCTATATTTATCTTCATTACGGGGTTAATAAAAATCGATGATACCACTCGGCCATACATACTTTATATAAAATATTTGCCAACATAGACCATTGATCTTAAATCCTATAGGCTCCAAGTTCCAGCGCTGCAAAAGGAACTGTTCCTGAATTCTGACTTCTGGCCTGTAGGGGTAGTATACCGGAGATACAGGGAAGGAGCGAAATTTTTGAACCCTGTGAAGTAGTGTGTGTGGTTTATTTAATGTAATGTTATATTTTTGTATGTATGTTTGCCTGAAATAAAGAGTTTAATAATAATATGCGTAGGAGAGTAAAATAATGTTTTGTGCTATCGAATTCACGACTTTGGCTTTTTGGCAACATAGCTTTACATTGATGTGTTTATATTGATTATACTTTATCAGCTAACAATTTATAATTAAAAAACATCATATACATCGAATAAAGACTTGTACGCAATTTATTATAAAACACGTAATAGACATTGAATGTTTTTGCCATCGGAGAGACGCGTCACAGACACACGGTAGGCGAACTAACCAATGTGTGAATATTTTAATTCATGATTTGTTATAAGAAGTTCAAAAAGCGTGAAGTGATAAGTGATAGAGCATATTTAATTATGAACTGAGTGTAAATAGTGTTATGTTATAAATTATGGCTAGCTAAGGAAACCATCTAAGTTTGAAGAAAATTCATATGGCGTAAAAGCTATAAAAAACGTATACTGTCTCGGATCCTAGATTACATAGTTGCGTATAACTTAGCTTATTTAGGTACAATTAGGAGAAAACAGTTTTAAAGCGGTAACATAACAAAACAGGCGAGAAGGCAAGCTATATAAATTATATACACTTCAATTATGTCATTAACTTATTTCTTTTTGCTTGTGAAGATTTTCTATGACTTCATTGGACTCTACCCATGTATGTGTGGGAAATTATACAGGTAGATTAATTTAGTATAGGATAGGCGTCATATAACACGGCTATTTTTTAGATACTACAGAGAAGCGGCGATATCATTGACCGAGTTGAATTGAGTTCATAGCAACAACATAACAAGGGCTTTTCAGCATTGTATGTATGACCATATCTTTCGAACGGTTGTTCGGATCTTCATAAAACTTGATAAAATGGTAGTTCAAAAACGAAAAAATTTGCAAGTTCGAAAATAAGCTAAATCGATCCGCCGGATGTGGCAATTTAGAGAATATATCGCACCTTCGGTGCTACAAAGTCACAACAGCTCAGTTTTGAATTTTACAGGAGAGGACTTTGAAGATTTTTTTCGCATTTATTGCCTTATTACTGGATGTCTAATTGTAGTAGGTTTAAAATCTTTATAAAATTGATGCTTTATTGTGTTTTCTATAGTTTCATGTCAAAAGTTTAATTCAAACTACTAAAATTATTCTAATAAAACGCAAAACAAAAAAAAAGTCCTGAATTGTGACTTTGTTGCACCAGGAATTATTTAGTTAAATGAGTTATGCCTTATTATTTAGGCATTTCAGTCAGGCTTTTTGCACTCGTCTACATCATTTGTGTCGCTTTAGCTCCAACGCACGTCATAATCTCGCGGGCGCGGGGGCACAACTGTCTAATCAAACTTTGTTGGCCCAAAACGAATGGAAAAATGCACCAATAACCACAAAGGCACTCGCGCCATTTAGTAGATTTTTGCGATACTTTCGCGGGTGTTTTTTTGCCCCGATATAGGCATGGCTCTAAGACAATTTGGCATACTTAACTCAATTTTGCAGTTTTGGCTATTTGTGACTTTGTTGCACCGAAGGTGCGATATGGAGTTAATTGTAGGAATCGGGAGGTCTCAATTCGGAGCAAAACAATATTTATATAGTTACGTATACACAGCGGAAAATTCAGATGGGAGCTACAAGAAAATGGTCTTGGGAAACCATCCATCACTTTTAAACGGCACTTACAAATTTTGGTTAAATCGTTCAGTAATCAAGAAAATGGGCATTGCTTACGTTTTTAATGGCATGGGTCGACCTTATTCCTTATAAGGATAAAATTACTCTATCAGAGCAACTCAGGTTTAAGACGTGTTAGGTAGATGTATACAAATCAAGTGAGCGAGTGTGGCTCAGTGGGAGAAGGTGCGACTTTCGATCCGACACACCCGAGTTCGACTCCCGTTGGCCCCGCACCACTGACTTTCTTAAGTTATGTGCGGATTTAACACTCACTCTAAATACGGTGAAGGAAAACATCGTGAGACCGGCATGTCCAAGAACCAATCACAAACATTCAAGGACATGTGACATCCACCAACCCGCACTGGGCCAGCGTGGTGGATTATGACCCATACTCTCTCTATGAGGGAAGGCCCGTGTCCCAGCAGTGGGAACGTGATGGGCTGATGATGATGATACAAATCAAACCACATCTCAGTAGTATCTATAAAGTTAACTGTGCGAATGTCTACAAATCATCAATCAAAACATTCCGCGAGCAAAACGCGCGCTACCGGTGTTTATATACCACGTTAGACGCTCCCTCCGTCGAACCCTCAGAAAAGTTCGAGGACAGAAGCCGGCGTGTTGGCGTCACTCAGGTCGGTTCTAGAAAAGGACAAGAAATTGGTCAAACGTTTTAATATAAGATGGCGAGAGTGAATTAATTTAAAAAAATATATCAACCTTAAGAGTTTTGTAAAAATCCGTTTAGTAGTCTATGCGTGATTGAGTTTACAAACATCATAAGTCCTCGCCGTATTTATAATATCATTTTATTTGGATTCAAAATGTGTTCAATGTAGTACTTATCATAAGAAAGTATGTTTAAAATGTAATTCCTTCTTAAGTGCAATAAAGTGTTTTCTATTCTATTGTACAACATTCAATAGTCCTCGCTTGGTATCAATTAAATTCGTAAGGTTCATTGTTCTGTCAGAACTACTGCACTGTAAGGGAGAAAAGATAAAAGAGGGAGAGGAAAAGAGAAAGGAAAATAGAAATAAAGGGGGAAGAGAATCCTTAGTAACAGACGATATTCTCCAAGTAACGTTACTGACATACGATATTCTCCAAGTAACGTTAGTAACAGACGATAACCAAGTAACGTGACGATGTTTTCCAAGTAACGTTAGTAATAGACGACGTTTTCTAAGTAACGTAAGTAACACACGATATTCTCCAAGTAACGTTAGAAATAGACGTTAGTAACAGACGATGTTCTCCAAGTAACGTTAGAAACAGACGATATTTTCCTAGTAATGTTAGAAATAGACGTTAGTAACAGACGACATTCTCCAAGTAACGTTTGTAACAGACATTTCCAAGTAACGTTAGTAACAGACGCACCTGTGTCCGAGTATCTGCATGGCCTGCGCGGGGGTGATGTCGGTGATGTCGTGGTTGGCGAGGAAGTCCTCGCCGGCGGCGGGGTGCTTGCTGACCATGGTGCGCAGGCGCCGCGCGTCCTCGTAGTCCAGATTCAGTATCTTGCAGCCTTGCAGCAGCCTGGGACGTGGAACGAATATTTATATCATTATTTTTTATTGTATATTATCATAATCATAGTCATAATCATAATCAATTTATTGGTAAAATATGAAATTTACACGTCAACAAAATAATATTATAATAAGGCTATATCAAAATTCACACATCACTGTAAGTTTGTTTAATTAATAAATTAAATAATTAATTTCAATGTCAAAGATATTCGAATAGCATACGATGTCGATATAAAAAAACCAAATTAAAATAGAAGAATGTCATAATTTCACTTTATCAATTGTGGGTCATGGGCGTTCTCACAAAGAGACAGTAAGAGATAGAGAGGGATATATAGAAAGAAAATGAGAGAAAAAGACTATGTACATAACTAAAGTAAAGATGGTGCCCACACCATCTTCCATAGCCTTACCACTCACACACAACTTCATGACTATTGGATCATGAGTTTTGCTACATTCATGACGAACCTTGTTGCACGGTACAAAGTTAAGAAGAGAATTTCAATGTCTCTGGTTTGAAATATTTATTTTCTCAAATAGATTAATTTTACGTAATTTAGTATGAACAAATGTGAAAAAAAAAACCTACATGAGAAAAACAAAATGAAAAATTTACTGGGGTTACAATAAAGGCTTACATTAGAATTAAATCTAAATCAAATAAAATGAAGGTATTTTATATAAGTCATTTTATAAAAAAAAACCGACTTCAATGTATCTTCGCAGTCGAATGTCGAATATCAATGAAATTTATATGGGACTACATTGTAGGTATACTGAACCCAACGCAAAGAATTTTCCAAATCGGTTTATAAATGACGGAGTTCTGAAGTAACAAACATAAAAAATAACAGTCGAATTAAGAACCTCATCCTTTTTTGAAGTCGGTTAAATATAGTGTTCGTTTCAACCGGCCGGCAGCCACTCATAGCTCCGATATTGGCGGTAATGCAATTCATAGGACACATACTAAAAGGCTACTTAGAGCGGTTTCAGACTAGCGTTTTTTCTGCGCGTATACGGTCGTTTCGGCATACGCTCTTACACGCGCTACATTTTGCGCTATAAAACACCGGACTCGCGTACACGGGCTTATTCCGGCATGTTCGCTCGAACTGGTAGTGGTGAGTCAGTCTCAACATGGGAGACATCTCTCGCGGCTCGCGCTTATACGAGCTTATAAAGCACATCAACGCTCGTACAAGTCGCGCCTGTTACAAAAGGCGCGCCTAAACGCGCCTACATACGCTTCAAAAAACGACCTTATACGCGCGTATAAATCGCTGGTCTGAAACCACCCTTACTTAGGCAGCTGGTTGATCTGCGAGGCGACCGTGTATGGAGGCGCGAAGGCCGGCACCAGATTCCGGCGCACGTCGTGAGTGATCTGCATTGTCCCGCCGGTGTTGAACCACTTCTCTAACATCACCTCCTGGTCGGATAGAAAACTTGTGTCAATGACAAATAAGTATGAATTAAATATTAAAAAAATCCCCGACACAATAAAACATCTCACATATAATCATAAACGAATAAGAACCACCGCTAGAAAACTTGCTTTCAAATAAAAAAACCGCATCTAGACGAACGGGGCCGAGGAGGAGGATATAATCGGCTTGGCCGGCAGCCGACTTGTCCTTTTTGCAACTAGTCGTCGGTCGGCTAGTCGGCTCATCTAATTGGAATGTTACCTCGAATATGTAGTCGTCGACGTTGGTAGCGAGGTGCGAGCGCAGGTGCTGCGTGAGCGGCGGCGCGAGGCGCGCGGCGGCGGCGCCGAGCCGCGCGCACAGCGCCGCTAGCGGCGCGCACAGCGCTCCCGACACGCTCAGCGCGCGCGCCTCCACGTGCAGCAGCGCGTGCCATCTGATACAAACCGATCGCATTTTCACTATTAATAATAATAATAATAAAGGGGGCTGTCTTTGATTGTATCTTCTAATGATGCACATATAGATAGTCCCCGATAAGTGTTGCCCATTACATATCTAAATTAAATGCTCTAAGAGGCCTCTACGTGTTGGACTCATGTCCCCGCGCAAGCCTTCCAAAGGACCGGGTGTACAACTCGTGAGAAAGAGCGACATAATAATATTAATAAAAGCCAGGGGCGACTTTGTGGCAAGTCGACGGTGCGTGGCGACACTGAGCCTTACCCCGAGATTCTCCCTGGGGCTAAATGAGACCCCTGACCCCAGCCTGCCTTAACTGGCCGTCCGGGGGTGGAGATGCAAGAGCTAAGATCTAAGCTCCAAGGGTGGAAGTGTTAAAGGGCATAACGCCGGGAGTAGCGTTTAAGTGAAACTGCAGCACACCTCTCGACACCCTTTAGCCACCCACACCAACGTTGCCCCTCTAGTCGCCAATGTACGGCGGCCCTTAAAGGGGACCCGTTTATTGTAAATATTTTTTTATGAGGCGGAACTGGCAGGTGCCGAGGTCTCATATCATAGACCGGTTCTCACCCATTAAAAATTCACCTCAATAGCCCAATCATAAGTCATTTCCATATCTCCAATAATAGTCCTCGCACTTATCGGGGGCTGTCTTTGATTGCATACTCTTAATGATGCACTTAGATATAGTCCCCGATACGTGTTGCCCATTACATATCTAAATTAAATGCTCTAAGAGGCCTCTACGAGTTGGACCATGTCCCCGCGCAAGCCTTCCAAAGGACCGGGTGCATAACCCGTGAGAAAGAGCGACATAATAATAACAGCCTTTATTAACAATCTTACAAGAAAAAAATACAATGTTCATACACCTTAAGACACCGATAAGAATCACTTTAAAGATTATCTTGCTTTTCAGCATAGGGCTTCCCCTAGAGCTTTCCACATTATCTGATATTGTGCCTTCCTCTTCCAAGTCGTTACTGCTTTTATATAATTATATATATATTATATATATTTATAATGTCGTCTTTTCATCTTCTTTGGTAATACAAAAAGAAAGACAAATGGGCAAAAGAGGTTCTAGACTGGTGTCCAAGACAAAATGAGTGGAAAAAAGGGAGACCCCGTAGAAGATTTTCACTATTACAATGTCTTAATGATCGTAGATTCATAAATCGTACAATCAACACCCGTAAATATTCACTGTTCACCACGCAAAAAAACGAACTAGTCACGCCAACAACGCTCCTACAAGTAGCGTTGTCATTTTTGAATCATTTTAAATGACAGTATATTTATTACGAATATAAATTTATTTCTCAAAAATTACCTTAGGCTGTAAGCTTACTTATAACTAAATAAATAAATGAATTTAGGCATTTCTACTGAATAGTAGAAATGGTCAACCAGCGACGTGAGCCCGGAATCTCTCAAGCGCGCTAAAAACGCGGAAGCGTCCGCGAAAACGGACGCTTCTTACGCCTCATCTTCGGAATAAAAGTTACTTACTTCTAGTTTTTATAATCCTTCAAACCGGCCTTGAACTCGAGCAATATGTGGTCAGCCAGGACGTGAGACTGGAATCTCTCAAGCGCGCTAATAAAGCGGGAGCGCCCGCGGAAACGCCCGCTTCTTCCGCCTCATCTTCGGAATGAATATTACTTCTGGTTTTTGTAATCCTTCAAACCGGCCTTGAACTCGAGCAATATGTGGTCAGCCAGCGACGTGAGACCGGAATCTCTCAAGCGCGCTGATAACGCGGGAGCGTCCGCGAAAACGCCCGCTCCTTCCGCCTCATCTTCGGAATAAAAGTTACTTACTTCTCGTTTTTATAATCCTTCAAACCGGCCTTGAACTCGAGCAATATGTGGTCAGCCAGGACGTGAGACCGGAATCTCTCAAGCGCGCTAATAAAGCGGGAGCGCCCGCGGAAACGCCCGCTTCTTCCGCCTCATCTTCGGAATGAATGTTACTTACTTCTGGTTTTTGTAATCCTTCAAACCGGCCTTGAACTCGAGCAATATGTGGTCAGCCAGCGACGTGAGACCGGAATCTCTCAAGCGCGCTAATAACGCGGGAGCGTCCGCGAAAACGCCCGCTTCTTCCGCTTCGTCTTCGCCTGCTAGCGGCCCGGTTACGGCGAGGTTCACTATTGGTGACGCCTGTAAATTTTATGGAAGAATAGGACTTTTTAGGTATGCAAATATTTCTTTCCAGCCGAAGTTTAAATTGAGGGCCTCTCACCAATAAAGCCACGGGACCATGGAGCCTACTCTGAGTTGCTTTCGTTCGTTCGTGTGGACTAAAAGAGACACTCTTATGCCTGATGCATAGCGCTGTCCCTTTCATCCGAAGAAACGAAGATTCTTTTTTTTTTATGTAACTGAGTTTCGAGACGAGCTGGTCGTTTGCCTGATGGTAAGCAATACGCCAGCCCATAACAATAATAGCACCACCTAGAACTTTGTTTTGCAAAATCCTGCGCGGCGCTGCACTGCGCTCGTCATCCTGAGACAATTAACTGTCGAGTCTCATAATGCCCAGTAATTTCGCTGGCTACCATGCCCTTCAAACTGGAACACAGTAATGCTTGCGCACTACGGCTTGGCAAATTACGAATCAGAGGAAGGCCCCTGTTACCAAGCTTACTGGGACAAATCGGCGTCTGTATGTTTATTTGACGATAACTTTCGAACGGTTGTTCGAAACTTTTTGCATAAAAGTAAATAACAACAATACAATTAGTAAGTTCGAAGATGAGCTAAATCATTTTGAGATTTAGAGGATGGTTCAAAAAGTTTAATCGCGAAATCTTAGTTGGGAGCGGAACACTTTAGTAACAGCAATAAAAGCACTTACAATATCATAGAACATGGAACTCTTTCTCGACAGTTCCGTCAGAGCCAGCTTCTTGGCTTGCAGCTCCACCTCTCTCAGCGACATGCCGTCACTCAGCTCGAATACTGAAATGTAAAGCACGTTGCACACTGTTCAGTGGATAGGCGGCGGGAGAAAGATCCTCACGAAAGAAAGATCCTTAAAATGGTACAATTTTCATACAAAATTCAACCATTATTAACTTGTTTACCGAATAGTCGAAATGCTAAATTAATGCGTGGTGAACTATTTACGGGTTGTTATTTACGCAAAACTAAAAAAAATTGGCATTTCTACTATTCAGTGAACAAATAAACAATGGTTGAATTTTGTATGAAAAACGTACTACCTCAAGGAAAAACTAGTTTTGATTATAACTAAGTAGAGAGACGAGCAAGTCGTTCAAAATCTTGCGCGGCACTTTGTGCTCGACACCATGAATGCTCCATGATGCCCAGTTATTTCCTTCAAACTAGATCACAGTGTTTGATGTCTAATTGCTTGGCGGTTGAAAATCAGGCATAGGTCTAGTATTTCCCAAGGCCGACTTTTGCAGAAGCCTACACTACAAATGATAGTCGACAAACTGGTTTACAGCCCGCCTGATTGTAAAGTCACCGTCGTCTAGTCATCCGAAATACTAGGGACGAAAGATGAGTTAGATGGACTTTATAAAAACTCCATGCTGAGGTTTTGTATTCTCTTGTTGAAAACAAGATCTATTCTAAAGATTTTTTTCAACCTAAAATTGCAATGCAATGTAACATTGTATTATTTATTTAATTATTTTTGCACAAGAATGGAACAAGGAATGACTAAATGCTATAATATTATTACTTTTTATTAAATATTATGCTATTATATTAATATGAAGTGCTGGAACTACTTGCAGTAGTAACACACAGGTGACATGACTCACTCGGGCCGTTGTTCTCCAGCTCGTCGTCGGAGTCGGATGACGACAAGGAGGAGCTGGAGGACTCCGTCTCCTCGTCGTGGTGCTGCAGCTGCGTACAGTGCTGGAACTGCTTGCAGTAGTAACACACAGGTGACATGACTCACTCGGGCCGTTGTTCTCCAGCTCGTCGTCGGAGTCGGATGACGACAAGGAGGAGCTGGAGGACTCCGTCTCCTCGTCGTGGTGCTGCAGCTGCGTACAGTGCTGGAACTGCTTGCAGTAGTAACACACAGGTGACATGACTCACTCGTGCTGCAGCTGCGTGTAGTGCCAGAACTGCTTGCAGTAGTAACACACAGGTGACGTGACTCACTCAGGCCGTTGTTCTCCAGCTCGTCGTCGGAGTCGGATGATGACGAGGAGCTGGAGGACTCCGTCTCCTCATTTTAGTGCTGCAGCTGCGTGTAGTGCTGGAACTGCTTGCAGTAGTAACACACAGGTGACGTGACTCACTCGGGCTGTTGTTCTCCAGCTCGTCGTCGGAGTCGGATGACGACGAGGAGGAGCTGGAGGACTACGTCTCCTCGTCGTGGTGCTGCAGCTGCGTGTAGTGCTGGAACTGCTTGCAGTAGTAACACACAGGTGACGTGACTCACTCGGGCTGTTGTTCTCCAGCTCGTCGTCGGAGTCGGATGACGACGAGGAGCTGGAGGATTACGTCTCCTCGTCGTGGTGCTGCAGCTGCGTGTAGTGCTGGAACTGCTTGCAGTAGTAACACACAGGTGACGTGACTCACTCGGGCCGTTGTTCTCCAGCTCGTCGTCGGAGTCGGATGACGACGAGGAGGAGCTGGAGGACTCCGTCTCCTCGTCGTGGTGCTGCAGCTGCGTGTAGTGCTGGAACTGCTTGCAGTAGTAACACACAGGTGACGTGACTCACTCGGGCTGTTGTTCTCCAGCTCGTCGTCGGAGTCGGATGACGACGAGGAGCTGGAGGATTACGTCTCCTCGTCGTGGTGCTGCAGCTGCGTGTAGTGCTGGAACTGCTTGCAGTAGTAACACACAGGTGACGTGACTCACTCGGGCCGTTGTTCTCCAGCTCGTCGTCGGAGTCGGATGACGACGAGGAGGAGCTGGAGGACTCCGTCTCCTCGTCGTGGTGCTGCAGCTGCGTGTAGTGCTGGAACTGCCGCTTGTAGTAGTGCAGCTGGAGATAGTGCTGTGGAAGAAAAATTGGAACTTCAACTCAATGGATCGTCAACGGCGATCGCCGAAACGATATATGATTTTAGAAAAAACATAGGTGGCTTCTTTCGTCTATCTACATACATAGATGGATAACTCTTTATTGGTAAATACAATAAAGAGTTCCATGGTAAATATCCGATTTCTAAATCAAATCTAATGTAAGTAACCATGATAGTTTAAAAACTATATTGTTACAACTTACATCACGTACGGAAAGTCGACAACAATCCTACTAATATTATAAACGCGAAAGTTTGTATGGATGTTTGGATGTATGTTTGTTACTCTTTCACGCTGCAACGGCTAAACGAATAGGGGATCGGACAACTTTTCAGAAAGTGTTTTAAATTAAGCACAAGGAATATATATAGCCATGAAAAATACTATTTTCATTAAAGAACGGTCTAAAAGTACCTAAAACTATGTTTAAATATTATGTTTCAAATATTGCCGCGCAAAAGGTCACCTCAAAACTTGTGACGTCATATGTAGGTAGAAAACTACAAACTCTACGAAATAAAACTTGCAAAGAGATTCTAAAACGTTTTGTGAAGTTTGGGGACTATATTGTAGTAATGGAACGAAAAAAATAGCAAAAATACATTTTATGAAAAGCTAAAACGTAAAATAAACAAGCTTGACTCACGGCATTTGCCTACAAATGACGTCATGCGCTGTGATTGTTGTTTCGTTTGCGGTGAAGAACAGATTATAAATGTCAGAATTATTTATTTATTTGAAAATATAAATCATTATTATTTCACAAAAATATTGATTTGAATGATCTTTCTGGTTCGACGAACATTCGTTCTAACTACATTTTAGATTACTTCTCGATTACTGTCCGATCCCCTATTGAGATGAACTTTAGTATGGAGATAGCTTATACCCTGGATTAACACATAGGCTACTTTTTATCCCGGGAAACCGCAGGTGAAATCGCAGGGCGCAGCTAGTAATTCATGTAGTTTAAATCTGAAGTGTTGTAGGTACATCATAAAACAGAGAGAGAAAGATATAGAAAGAGAGTGAGACGGAAGTACCAATAGTTAGTAAGTATACTCACAAGTGAATGCGCCCACTGCAGCAGTACAGTTTGCGTGTGATGCGCCGCGTTGATGACCGCAGTAAGAGGGTGCGGCGCGGCGGACGCGCACAGGAACGTGTCCACTTGTAGGGACTCTACGGCCGCGCTTAGTAACTGAGTGAGACGGATGCGCCACTCTTCTATCAGCTCTAACTGTAGTTCTAGGAACTGTAACCTGAATGAATGAATGTATTTATTTGCGTAATATATGGTGTTATAAGTTGTTGCACAGGTCAAATTAATAGATAAATGGTATCACATAATATTTGGTCAGAAACATAACTGACATGCAACATTTTAAATTAATAATAATTTGAATCTATATAATTATTAGAATAATACAAAGTCAAGTGAAAAAGAATAGCATTTTGCAGATTGAGACCACAAGCGCATTTTGAAGTACCTTGCGGTTTGTAGACCAGTGAGTTCTTGTCTTAGTTTTGATATAAGCTAAAGACAAAAGGGACTTGCAGTGCAAAGATTTGTCCTTAGTATACCTACTCTTATACACTCGAGAGCAATGAATCCGGGTCACTTAAAGAATCCTAAAAATCTCGGAAACTAAAAATGCTAGGTTAATGCAATAAATTGTATTTAATAGACAATGTAATACTCCTTTAATGAAGGTATTAAAACTTCTTAGTTATTGTAAAGTTATATCATAAAAAAATCAAATTTGAAAAAGGGCCACTTTCGAAGATGGAACTACGAAATTACAGCATTTGGTTTTGCTTTTGTTTGTAATCTGTCATTTATGTGGGTACATAAACCATGTTGATAGTGCTCTATATTCATTATTCAAGCTGAAATTATGTCGCTTACGCCTGAAGAATGCACCAGAATACTTACAATGCTGGAAACCGGCCGGAGTCAGCGCGATACAGCCAGGACTGTCGGTGTGTCGCTGTCAACAGTACAAAGAGTTCTCCGACGTTACGAAGAAACTGGTTCTAACCTACGCAGACCAGGAACGGGCAGAACCAGGTGTACCACAGCACGAGAAGACCGATACTTGGTGAACACCATGCTTCGAAATCGCTTTCTCACAGGAACTGAACTCACCAATCAGTTTCGACGCCTCGGAGGAAGTAACCCAAGTGCATGGACAGTAAGACGTCGGCTTGCTGAATCTAACTTAAAACCCCTTAGACCTGCAAACGGCCCTAAACTGGAGCGTGGGCATCGTATTTCGAGACTAAGATATGCCCAGAGCCACGTAAATTGGAGTATTGAAGATTGGTCAAAAGTTATGTTCTCCGACGAATCAAAATTTATGCTCTACAAGCACGATGGAAGACACAGAGTGTATCGAAGACCAGGGGAAAGATTCAAGCAAGCATGCATCGAAGAAAAAGTAGCCTACGGTGGTGGGTCTGTACTTGTGTGGGCCGGAATTTCTTCTGAAAGTCGCACAGAGCTGGTGATCATAGAAAACGGCTCTTTAACTAGCGTAAGATATGTGGAAGAAATCCTCAATGATCACGTTGGTCCATTTATGGTCAATTTAGGTGAGGATGCTATATTTATGCATGACAATGCCCGACCTCATACAGGTAGGATTGTGAATGACTACCTTCAAGAGATGAACATTACTCGTATGGAGTGGCCAGCGCGCAGTCCGGATATCAACCCGATCGAGCATGCTTGGGACGAGCTAGGCAGATGGGTAAAACAACGAAACCCTCCCCCAATCACGCTTCGTGAGCTCAAAATTGCTCTCACAGAGGAATGGGAGAATATTCCCCAAAATCGTATAAGGAACTTGGTGTACAGCATGCCAAACCGCGTAAACGCAGTAATGGAAGCACGAGGAGGCAATACGAAGTATTAAAATTCAAGAAAATCGTAATAAAGTTCAAAAATTTCATGTTTCCTATTTTTGTTTTAAGGAGAGATCAGCAGTTTTTTTCTTTATGTAATTTTGTGTTAATAAAATGTATGGTGACTCATATTTTTTTTACTTTCATTTAAGGAGTATTACATTGTCTATTAAATACAATTTATTGCATTAACCTATCATTTTTAGTTTCCGAGATTTTTAACATTCTTTAAGTGACCCGGATTCATTGCTCTCGAGTGTAGAATGTACTTAACCGCTTGGGACCTAGGTTTTTTTTTATGTTACTGAATGACGAGACGAGCTGGTCGTTTGCCTGATGGTAAGCAATACGCCAGCCCATAACAATAACAGCACCACCCAGAACTTTGTTTTGCGAAATCCTGCGCGGCACTGCACTGCGCTCGTAACCCTGAGACAATTAGCTTTTGTGTCTCATAATGCCCAGTAATTTCACTAGCTACAATGCCCTTCAAACCGGAACACAGTAATGCTCGCGCACTACTGCTTGGCGGCTGAATAACTGGCAAAACGGTGGTACCCACCCAGACGGCCTCTCGCATACGAGAAACCTACCACCAGTAAAAGGTTGCAGTTAGTTGTGAATTTGAACATTTTTTCCTATTCTGTTGTCTAATAAGACCACCTTGAGCGATAAGTCCAACTATTGATCTCACCTGTGCCCAGGCTGTGGTAACGCACTGTATCTGTCCTCAATAGTCTTCAGAAGAGTTATGAACCAATCAGCGCCGCGCGGCACCCACAGTAACGCGCCAACGGCTGCGCCCGCGCCGCCCGCTACCGGCTCTATCCACTGCTCACTTTCTAATGTTTCGTCCATTTTTGTTAGCGCATCTGTAAGAAGAGTTTATTAGACACTAACGTTTCTAAAAAAACTTGATATTTGGAGATACATTAACGCAACGATGATTGAGTCATTCTAATTTTTTAAGTTCTTAAATAGATATTTTGTTTTTTTTTTTTTATTTTATGTAACTGAATGACGAGACGAGCTGGTCGTTTGCCTGATGGTAAGCAATACGCCAGCCCATAACAATAGCAGCAACACCCAGAACTTTGTTTTGCAAAATCCTGCTCGGCACTACACTGCGCTCGTCACCCTGAGACAATTAGCCATTGAGTCTCATAATGCCCAGTAATTTCGCTGGCTACAATGCCCTTTAAACCAGAACACAGTAATGCTTGCCTGCTTGGCGGTTGAATAACTGGCAAAGCAGTGGTACCCACCCAGACGGCCTCTCGCATACGAGAAACCTACCACCAGTAAAATATCTTATAGTAGATATCTTATAAGTAAATTTAGACTTTAGATACCTAGTTAATGGTAATAAAATAAAACTCTAGATGTTGGATTCTAATGCAACTGCATCTTTTCGTAGAAGTCAGCACCAACGAAATTAATATATTTTATGTAGGTTGGATTAATTATTTTTGCATTATTTACAATACCCAATTTCTTCAATAAACATTTTGTCATAGTTTATTTTTACGAATAACAATTCATACATACATTTTTTCTCAACCGCCAACCACCTCAACACCGTTTCTGCTTTAGTCAACACCGACAGCACACTATTCGACTTTTTGCCGGTGACTTGAATCAGTTCCTTGTTAAACCCTAGAGTTTCGTCGACCGCGTGTGCGAAAGCTGCGTCTACGTCAATGATTTCACCCTTCGTTCCTTGAGTATGGTAGGTCGCCAGGACGGTATGGAGGCGTTCTGCTGCTACTGCGATTAGGCCTGCGTTGAATTCGTCCTGTAATAAGAAAAGTTATAGCAGTTGATTGAAAGATACGTTGGATTCGTCCTGTAATAAGTAAAATTGTAGCAGTTGATAGATAGATTCGTTGGATTCGTCTTGTAATAAGGAAAGTTATAGAAGTTGATAGATAGATTCGTTGAATTCGTCTAGGGATAAGGAAAGTTATAGCCGTTTATTGATAGATTCGTAGGATTCGCCTGTAATAAGGAAACTTATAGCAGATGATTGATAGATTCGTTGAATTCGTCTTGTAGTAAGTCCAAGGTCACATATCGATGAAATTTATATGGGACCACTTCGTAGCTATACTGAACCCGATGCAAAAAGAATTTTTCAAATCGGTTCATGAATGACGGAGTTCTGAGGTAACAAACATAAAAAAAAATACTATCGAACAGAGAACCTCCTCCTTTTTGAAGTCGGTTAATAAGGAAAGTTATAGCAGTTGATTGATAGATTCGTCTTGTAATAAGGAAAGTTATAGCAGGTGATTGATAAATTCGTTGGACTCGTCATGTAATAAGTTATAGCAGATGATTGATAGATTCTTTGGATTCGTCTTTTAATAAGGAAAGTTATAGCAGTTGATTGATTGATTGATTGTAATAGCGAAAGTTATGGCAGTTGATTAATAGATTCGGTGAAAAGTTGCTCCATTGTGTGATGAATGAGATAAGCAAAACATCTTTTGTAAATGTAATTCAGTGACGGGACGAGCAGGTCGTGCACCTGATGGAAACCAACACGCTTGCCCATAACAGTTGCAGCACCATTTAGAACATTATCATTCAAAATCCATATAAATAGACATAGATCTTGGCCTCTTACTAGAGTTCTACGTATGTCTTGATAGATAAATTATGAGGCCCACATTGTGTGTGTTAGATTAGATTTTATTGTGGAATGAAATAATAATCTATGTCCACAATAAAATCGTAAACACAGGGACCTGTAGTGCTGGACTTTGCAATTTGAATTCTCTGTGGCACTCCATTTTCTATGGACCGGTGTAACGTTTACATGGCCTATCTCAATAAAAATTAAATATCATACATACCACAGCCCGAACATTCTTCAAGTCGAGTTTATCAGCAACCGGCTGTATATTATTCCTCACAAATGCCTGATGATCTTTTATCCATGTCAGTGTTTGTGTAAGGAACCACTCGGGCCGGTCGATTCTCGCCGTTTGACGCGGTCCCGTGAAATGGAACGCAAATCGCTTCTTCAACGGTCGAAGAAGAATTTTGATGGGAAGACAGGGTTCTTGATCTGTGAACATTACGACTGTGTAGCCCCCATATATATGTGCCATTTTTAAAGTGTAGGTAGGTACTTAAGTGTATTTCAACAGAGAACATTAGAATTGTGTCACACTGGATGACAGTCTCTAAGAGTAAGCTAAAAAAGTTCAAAGTTACACAGACTATAAAGTTATACAGCAATTTATCAGTTTCAGGATATTTGCAGAGTAGAGAAAACTTTGTGAACAATTTATAGCTTTATGTATGAAATATAAAACTTTCTTTGTTATTTACCCGGAGCAAAATCTTCTGAAGCCGTAGTAGTAATAAGATCTTCTGGCTCTTGTATGAGAAACAGATACCTGGTCAGATTTGTGAATTTTATTACTATTTCTTTTGGAGGCGGTGAATTCTCAGCCCCTGACACAAATGGCCATTTCAGTTGTTTCAGGACATCTTCGTAATGCCTGCAAGAAAGAAAAATATTTGCTAAATTGGGGTGATTGATTTTGAGTTAATGGGATTAGCAGATTGCTTCCAGATTTGATTTCTACAGTATTATAAACTATACATAGCCTTTATTGTAGCTCACTGAGGGACCTTAATTTAGTAGCTTGTTGTGCTATGAGTGTCAATGCTAAATGTAATTACATTTGATACAAATAAATTACCCAGCATTTCTAGGACATTGAATACTTTCACAATTCTCATTCTCAAACCACAACAATGACTGTCTTCCTTGATCAGTCCTCAATAGGACCATAATAGGCTGAATTGTCAGCAGAACAATAAGAACAAGCAATTTTATTTATATTCAATGCATGCTATGGGACAATTGTAAGATTTTTTCTCAAGCAGTTGGCTTGGGGTTCCAGTGGTTAAGGCGTCGGGACGGTATTCTGAAGACACATGTTCCATTCCTGCCCGGACAATATAATTTTTCTTCTTCCTAATTCTTTAAAATCTTGATAAGCTAAATGTTAGGTTTTGGCTTACTTTGTCAGTTTATCCTTGAGTACATTGTGCCAATAACGCGTGTACTCTTTGACATAGTTGCCTCTGTGTCCACTCTGGTATTCCTTGCACATTTCTTTCAATTCACCATATAAAAATACCATTTGCTCATCATCACTGCTCTGCTTCATTTGACGGCTGAAACAGTCAAACATTTCTGTAGCAAGTTCTAGTGAAACAATAGATATACATTTATGTTTTTGAGTTCACACTGAGAACCACTATTTTATTTATTTATAATTGAGCACTGAACAGTTTGTATATGGAGGACTTAATAAATAAATAAATAAATAAAATAAAACGTAAATGCATGTGTGGTATTTTCTATCAGTCAGCCAGGATGTGCAAGAAAAAATTGTCATTCAAAAACTGACTACAGAGTTATTGACTTCTTTGGTTAAAAATTAATGATTTTGCTAGCTTTAAAATAGTTCTACTAGTGAGTATTATGGTTAAATCTTACAACTATATATGGACTTGGTTTCACTGAAATTAACAAAACTATCAGTGATTACCTCAAATCATCTATCTTCTCAAAAGATTTCAGATACTGCAACACTTGATCTAGCTTATTTATGTCAGAGAATCGCTTTTCCAGTTCAACTCTCAGGGGTTCTGTTTTGTCCAAAAATGCTTCTACCCTTTTCTTGAGCTTTTCACTTCTTATTTTTAGGTCAGTTATTTGACCAGAATTTTTTTCAGCCTTTAAGATGGCTGATGATATTTTCGTTGATTCTTCATTGTTAGCGATGTTCAGCTGTAAGGATTGAACTCTTGAGATATTGTAACAGACGGTAACGGTATGAAGGCAATGTCAATGGGTTATAATCATGTGTATATAGTCTGGCTTTCTTCTGTTGTATAAAAATGATATGATGGTATTGATATCTATAAGCAACATCGTCATACAGCTGAGCCAGGTTTTAGAGACCTGCTTTTATATTCTCAAGCTATTTTTCTTTTTAACCATTGTACTTCTGATAAAAGGTGATAAAAGGAGCAGTTTTGAATAACTGCTCAGTCGAACAGATAGCATATTGATAGGTACTGCTATTACTTTTAGGTTTGTTTGGCGAAGATTTGGCAGACAATTAGTAATGTTTCTACTGTGATCGTATGTAAAATCCTAATAACCTGATCCGGGTTTATAAAAATGTAACTAAAGCATGCAGACTTACACAGCTTTGAAGATGGTTTTTTCTTCGAACCAAATCATTTTCTACTTCATATGCGTTGGATAAATCGTTGATATCATTACCAATTTTTAGATTAATATCTTGAGCGATAGTTTTTTTGGTATCTTCGTCCAACTTTGGGGCACTCATGTTTTAAAATTAGCAATAAAAAATTCTACAGAGAATCATGTTTTGAACTTTTTGTAATTAATTTTTGAAATGATGAGAAAATGACAGACAGAAAGACCGGCTGATCGATGATGTTGATGTGCCACGATTAAAAAAGCGAGATGCCAAATATATTATTAAAAGAGTGTGAAAGAAACAGAAACTATTGGTTTATGATTGGTGGATTATAAATCAATAGTTACAGATAACAAGAGAATACAACTGATTTACAAATTCACACTACAACGACTCAATGTTGCCAGCACCAGTATTCCAAAGTGCCAAAATAAATAATAATATGCTAATACCTAATTTTATATACTTATTTTTATGCTGATTACTGTGAAATGTACTCGTTTTTCGTGTACCTATTTTTAAGGTTTTTAACAATAAAGTGTTTATCTATCTATCTGTCTGTCTATCTATCTATCTATAGCACCTAACATAAAACTTATAATAAATTGAAATAGCTATTTATAATAAAAAACGTTTAATTACGTAATCACATGTTTCTATTTGTGTTCATGTTTTATCAATCTGGCTTCTGTCGGATATAAAACTCCAGCACTAATAGGTACTTCTTAAGTTTTGGCAGCCCTTTTTTTACAGTTCACTGTCAATTTCTTGACTAGTGCTGTCCTCAAACATTAAATCGCACTTAAGCAATAGTTTTTTTACACATAGTATCGAATTTGTTATTGAAGCTCATCAAAAATGAAAATTGGAAGATTTTACTGTAAGGTTTAAAGCATTATAATATTAAAAAAAGACTAGTTAAGTAGAAGCAATTTAGATTATGCTTAGAAACTACAAACGACGCATCGCGTGACGGCTTTGGCCACTTAAATAACCGTTCTAAGAAACCAGATCTAGAGTGGAGATCACGTTAAAGCAAACCTAGAGTAGGATAGGATATCCTCCGGCCAGATAGAGCCATAGAGTATCTTTTTTAATATACGGAAAGATTAAGCGACGACCTGCGTAAACAAGCTGGCAGCAACTATATGTAGATCAGGCTCAAAAGCGTACACTGGGAGAAGTCTTTGGTCAGTAATGGACTCGTACAGGCTGTTGATGATGATGTTGTTGAAATAGCGACTAACTACGAGTACTACGACCAAGCTATGACAGGTGAACTTCGACTTCATCGATTTCAACGCGCACATCACTACAATAAATTGTTTTGCTGAGGTGACGATAGAATGGTCGTGTTTTGTGTTTTGAATTTATTTTGTTAAGAAAATGTTGTCTTTTTTAGCGAGGAACAAAAATGATACTATATACTTGTCCCTTCTACTATTTAGTGTTGCAATTGGGCCATATTTCAGGACAGTTAGTGAAATACACATAAAGAAATGGATCGGCTCACTTATAGGCCTGCTGCTTATAATAATTGTATCAGGGTATGGCGCTATTCATCCAATTTTGTCAGCACTGCTTGGTATTATTGCTATAAAGGCAGCTACAGTAAGGTAAGGGTTTCTCATATAACATTATTAAAAATAATTACCCAAATATAAAATTGCTAATAATATGTAACTAAAACACCATAGCTTTGCTAGGGCCTGACACACGGAGTACGCGCCAAGAGCGCAAACTCCGGAGGTCGCAATCAGTAATGCGATTTATATTTGATCTGCGTATGTACTATAAAACCGGGTTTATATTATTTATAAATGCCTAAAAAATTCAAATTTGCCGCTCACGCCAGGAAGCGCGATAACAAATACTGCAGCATAGGGTTGCCAATCACCTATTATTAGTCCTAGTCCTAATAAAATTTTATAATAGGTACATAATAATGTATTCTATTTATTTATATAAATAGGATAAGTAGTCCTAGGATAGGTAGTCCTAGTTATATTATTCTAACTTAATCATGCCCGAACGTCACAACTGATTTTAATAGTTACGAAGATAATTAATTTTTAGAAAAAAAAACAAAAACCGACTTCAATGTATCTTCAAAGTCCAAGGTCACATATCGATGAAATTTATATGGGACCACTCCGTAGCTATACTGAACCCGACGCAAAAATAATTTTTCAAATCGGTTCATAAATGACGGAGTTCTGAGGTAACAAACATAAAAAAAAACAATCGAACAGAGAACCTTCTCCTTTTTTGAAGTCGGTTAAAAATGAAAATGATTGTCGGAAATCGGAAAAAAACTCTATTGGTAGGTAAGTAAAGTACCTACCTACATTATATCGGAAGAAATATTGTAGTACCGATAGAAATTGTGTTGGTAATTTACTGAACTAAGAAATTACATTGCTATAAGTATGTATATGTAGGTACCTACTTACTATACTTTTACTCTTTATTACTTTCTTTGATAACCTTTGACTTATTTATAGGTATGTTTTATTTCTCCTGAGATTACATAGATACATTATTAAATAACGTATCAAAATCAATCTTGTTTTTAGACGTGGGTAATAACATTACTGATCAAAATGCAATGTACATCAGTAGGTAATGTAGGTATATACCTACTCTACCACTCACGATAGATGCATCTATATATATTTATTATATTAATCTATAAATTACTTATATTTCCCAAATGTTAGTAAAAATGGTCTTGTTCCAGATACTGCCACATGGCGTCATTTCTCTTCATGTTCAGCTACCTATTTTTTTTTCGACTGGCCGACAAATTTGGCTTACCTCTGCCATCCGGTCAGAGCAACTTAATAGAAATGATCATAGTACTCCGAGTGGTAGGGGTTGCATTTGAAATCAACGGATCCTGGCTGGCAACTGCCAAAGCTAAAAAGGAGGAAAATGGACCAATACAATCAAAAGATCAGAACGAAAAAGACCCTGAGTTCACAGAGTTTGTGAATCCTTGTTTTATGGACCTTTTCCATTATTCGTTTTGCTATATAGGATTATTGACTGGTAAGTGGAAATAGGTACCTATCTATTGGAGGTAATCACGGACTTTGGGCGAGTTGGTCTGAAGCACTGAATAGATGATTGTACTACGTATCTGCCCCCGCACCCATATGTCCATCAAGCGCCAGTCGTATATCGAGTTGAGCTCAGATTAGGGCGTAGATTCACTGCGACAATGTCTTATGATGCCATATATTTAATTGTCCCATTAAGTTTATCTCAACTTGTAGTTATCGTATTTTGGTCTAAATGCATGAGATTAACTCGATTTCTTGCCAATAATAAGACCGTATCTCATTAGTCGCAGTGAAGCTATAGCTTAATTGGAGCTCACCAAGATTTTCGATTGGTGCTTGAGGAACGTATGGGTTACCCCCCTGAGGAGGTATAGGTAATAAAATTGATTACATCTAGTGAGAGCAACCTACGAGTCATTTTCTCCATCATTTTATTTTTTAATCTTATGGAATTGCTTATAATAAGCAACTGTCGCGGGTATAGTACTACCACGCGAGCGTTCGCGTGAATTCACTCGGCGCAGGTGCGGCGGCCGGAGGCTGTGCGGCCGCAATGGCTGGAAGCAAGTGCACCCACATCACATATTGTTACCCTTTAAAGTAAAATTTGTATGTGTAATTGACGCTTTCATTGTGCACATTCGACACTTTACTCCATTTAAGGTCACTTGAAAAAATATAGATGTTTAAATCTATTTTACTTATTTTAGGCCCATACTACAGATACAGAACATTTAATGACTACTTCCAACTACCATACCACAAATACGTAGATTGTATGGGTTTCACAATCAACACATTGCTAATGGTGCCTGTGTACATCTCACTGTATCTGGTTCTCTCAAATACCTGGCCCTTAGAGGTAAGTTCATTAGTTATTAGTTGATGTAAAACTCTTTACAACACTGCGATTATCTAAACCTACATCGGTATAACACTGCCCATTATAGTGTTCATGAAACCCTAAGATAGACAGGTAGGTACTACCTATGTACCTATATATACTGTTGGAGATTTTATACAACAAAAATACGAAAATACTTTTATTCTTACGCGGCAAAACTCCATCAAGTTCCGTTCAAAAGTTGTCTCCCGCGCATGCGCTCTCGTGTTCGCGCATGCGCCATCCGTCAACGCTAGAGATGTGAACCAATAATCGAATATCGGACATCAACACATAGATCAGTTATGAAACAATGGTTCGGTGGCTAGGCGCCCCATAAATTAGAACCTAGAGCCGCCGCTGTTGCGTCGGTTATACGTTATACAAAAAAGGCAGCAGGTAATAGTACACCAAGTCAAGTCAGAAACATGTTGCAGTAATTTTGTCACAGATTATTGTGACAGTTACTACGTAAAAGTGACTGGCTTGACCTAGTTGTCCAATGGCCCCTGTTAACGACCAACAACGTTTATACCTAATAGAAGATTGAAGCAGCATCCGTATTCCGTATTATAGCATTTCAAGATGTACTTAAATGTACCTAGATAATTGATTTTGTTAACTTATGCATACATTTTATTTATGATTAATAAGGCCGATGCTATTTATGTTCAGCAGTATTTTATTTTATAAGTCATTTTGACAGTTTTATAATTATAGATAGGTATTAACATATCTATTTAAAGTGGGCTAATGCCCTATGATGACTTACCTAATTCATTAATATCGTCATTGCCACAAGCCAGGGTAAGCCACGGGGGTGAATTTATCGATAAAAATAGTTGAATAGCACCCCCCCCCCCTCAAAGCCCATACCCGGGCACATTGTATTTTTTTTTTCTTCACAAAAAAGGTACAAAATAGGTAACTAAATTATTGACAAGTAAACTATGCTAAGCCTGTTTTGCGAAGCCTGGTGCCTGAGGTAGGCATATAATGCCTGTATCACAGGTCACCATATAATGCCTGTATCACAGGTCACCATATAATGCCTGTATCACAGGTCACCAGGCCCCTCTCCACGGATCTAATTAATCTATTTTTACTAACTATAAAATTAATAATTTGTGCATCGTTATATTGAAAAAGACAAGGACTACTTAATTTATAAGATACAAGTTTGGAGGTAGACAGAAAAAAAATTATAACTAGAAGTTTGGTCACAGATTGTGATGTAGTGTGGGTAAGCATGCTAGCTTATTCCGTTTTAGTGTGTGTTTGTATGAATGTGTTTGCAAGTATAAATTAAACAAACTCGTTCCAGTACATCCTAACAGAAGAGCACAACAACCGGCATTTCCTATACCGGATGCTGTACCCGTGGGCGCTGTTTGCCGCGTTCCGGGAGCGCATCTACGCAGGAATGACCATGGCGGAGGGCGTTTGTAACGCCGCAGGCTTCGGCGCCTACCCCGTGCAGGGCAGGAATAGGACAGGACATGGACCAACTGTGGGATATGCCAAGTTGAAAGCTATGTAAGAAATTTTCATTTACTATACACACAAATAAGTACAGCTCTTTTGTAGTTAGGTAGGCTAGGTACCTATTCCTGAGACTGTTTAATAAAGTGTTCGACCTAACAGCTCAGCGATTGTGCGTTATTGCATTTCCCGCACAATCGCTGAGCTGTTCGGTTCAAACCGAAACATAAGAAAGAAAAGAAAAGAATTATACTACTTTAGGTATTAGGTATATAACTTTGCTTACGAAAGACTATGTTGCTTATGTAGAGTTATTTACCTACTACGAGTAAATACATTTCTGTTATTATTATGTACGTCATTCACTACCGAAATCCGAAGTATTTGTTTTTCTGTGAGCTGACATTTAATTTGTCTTGAATCGAACCCACAACATAAATGAGCCGAATTGTTCAACTACTACGCCAAAGAGGTTGTCTAAGTCTTGTATTATGTGTAGGTATATGACGTTTAAAAGTGCATTTTTTGTGCCTATTTCATAAATATCTTTTGACTTTTGTTCTTAGGAAATTTTACTTTAAAATGTAAAAAGCAAAATTATGTGAACAACTGCGTTTCAATGACATCTTATGAAATAGTTAGACGTAAGACCGGTTATACTTACTACCCAAGGTCCTGATAATTGAGTTGTTAGCTGCACCACGTAGGTACTTTACGTTTACGTAATTAATACTCTGCTCATTTACATACATACCTACTCACAACTCGTATATCGTATGCTTATAGTACCTATATGGTTTTCTAGAAATCACCGCCAATAAGGCAACGCTACTGATTGATAGATTTTTTGTCATTTCTTCTTTTCACCACAGAATAAAATTAAAACCTATACCTACGAAAATTAAAATAGGATGAAAAATAAAAATATTTTTTTGTGTACATTTTTCCTCCTTGTATTATTCGGGACGACGAGACGGAACAAGCTTTATGGGACTCAAATGGAGTTTTTTTAAACCTGGATAATATGTTACGGCTGAAACCATCCGCAAACGGCCAACCGCATGTGGCCGGCTGCACCTAGTTGTAGCCGGCTAGAACTAGGTGTAGCCACACTTCGGCTATTAGCCGTAACATATATATAAGTACTAGCTACGCCCCGCGGTTTCCCGGGATAAAAGTAGCCTATGGGCTATTCCAAGTCCTAAAGTACCTAGGTACATACCAAATTTCATCTCAATCGGTTCCGTAGTTTTTGCGTGAAAGAGTAACAAATTTACATCCATACATCTTACAAACTTTCGCTTTATAATATTAGTAGGTTATATTACCTACTCGTACTTACATTGACCTTGTTTGTTACCAAGAACTTCGATCCCAGGTAGGCCTAATTGCAGCAAACAATACTTACAATAATTGTCTATTTGCAAATATTAATGCATACATAGCATAAGTTCATGGACATAGTATGAATAACAGTGATGTAGGTACCTATTTCTTGATCCAACAAATGACACGCTTTAGTCGAACCATAATTATTTTAAATAGCTTTAGGTGTTTTTTTTTTTTACAAACGACTAGTAAAAGGGAAGTGACGATGCGATATAAAGTAACGTTTTAGTGTTTTGTGAGGTTCTCCTCTACAGGTACTAAGCTCCCGCCTAAAGGCAGGCTCAGTACCCCTTTTAACAAATACATACCTAATCTCCTAAGACTTTACTGATAATGGTGACTGTATATTTTGTATAGGTGTACATTTTGGTTGTAGTTGTGGTTATGTACCTAGGTCCAGGCGCGGATCAAGCCCTCAAAAAAGGTTGTGATCACAGCCACTCGAAAATCGGCCAAGTCTGATTCGGAGTATGAACTCGCTCATGATCGATATAGTGCATACACCTACAAAGGAGATGATTACAAAATATATGACGCCCTGACCAAGATTTTGTACAGTGTATAGTTCCACGTGGGCAAAGCCGTGGGCGAATACCAGTCAATTAATAAACCTGTAAAATGTTAGTTTGTTCGCTCACGAAAATTACAAAAGTAAAAATGTGTGTTTGTTTGCAAATCGCAGTGTCACACTTAACATTCGCAGTCACTTAGGTCATCAGAGAACCTACTGTTTAAAACGCCTGCTCATAATACTAGTTTTAAGATTCCTCCTTCACCGTCAAAGCTGTTCGACTATGGAACGCCCTACCTCTTTCAATCAAACGAGCTCCTTCTCTTGACATCTTTAAAAATCGTGTAAAGCAGTTCTATCTTGCACAATAGCTGCTACCTATGCTTCGTCCACTGTTGTTAAGTATTTATGTTCTCACTTGTTATTTTATATTTATGTTTTATATAGGTTTATTTATTTGTGCATTTTATATTAAAGTGTTTATTATGTATATTTTATTGTTATGCTATGTATTTTATGTAATGACTATAGTTTATGTACCTATATTATATTTATTATAATGTTAATTAATTAAAAAATTTGTTGATAACACCATCCATATATATTTTTTGTCTACACTCCTCGACTTGTGGGTTGTCTGGAAGAGATCGTATTCAGCGATAAGACCGCCCATTGTGACGCTTGTATTAATGTAATTGTTTTTTAGTTTTAATTGTTACTGTATCATAGTGTTATAATGAAGAGTTATTATATTCTGTCACATTTAAACTCTAAACTACTAAACCGATTTATATACATATTACATTAAATAATATTATTTTCTTACTTTAGTAACAAATTAGTACCTATATTTAGGAGAGAGCTTACTTTTAAATCAGTAGATGTTTTCGCACCCAGCGAGACTTTGGTCTATAATGACTAAGTACTTCTCTGCGTTCCGAATCATGCACGATTAATTCTTTTATTTTATTAAGGCATTGGATGTAATATCATCAGCCTATCAACCTTAGACCGTGAAAGTGTGACGTCACAAGTCTATAGGGTTGTGGGCATGCCCATCGTGCCCACAACGGTGGATTCGCGCTTGCTAGGTACATTTTGGTTTAACCAAAACTTCCCCAAACCATCTAACTACCCGCTTAATAAAATTATGGCCATTCTCATCTTCAGGTCCGAAGAAGAAGCGAAACACGCTCAGTATGACTTTAACACCGTTGAGTCCATGGACGTATGGGGTTGCGAGACGGTGGTCACTCTACGAGACTCCATGAAGGTCTGGAACAAGGCGGTGCAGTATTGGGTTGCCATGGTTGTCTACAAGAGGTTCCCGATAAAGCCGCTCAAGTAAGTCCATAACTCAATACGACTGTTACAACGTTGAGTCCATGAATGTATGGGGTTGCGAGACGGTGGTCACACTACGAGACTCCATGAAGGTCCGGAACAAGATACTGTTGGGTTGCCATGGTTGACTACAAGAGGTTCCCGATAAAGCCGCTCAAGGTAAGTCCACAGCTCAATGTGACTTCAACAACACTGTTGAGTCAAAAGTAGGTAGAATAGAATATCCATCCCTCCTGCTCGCACCAAGCCCTTGGCTTCGAAATGTGAACATCCAAGGAGTGTAACTCTCTGCGTTTCCGAATGTATTTGTTTTCGGATATGTATATAAATGAATAATAAAAAGCGCAGTTGGTTTAGAGCGTTTCCTGTACTGAAGAAAAAGGTCCCGAGTTCAACACTGCTGCGGCGAAATATTTTTCATATCCAGAGTTTGTTTAACTATAGCTAAGCATGTTATTAGGCACTTAAAAACAAAAATTCTATAAATACATTCTCTTTACAGGATCCACGCGGCTCTCTTCGTGTCTGTAATATGGCACGGCTTCCACGCAGGATATTTCTTTTGCATATACTTCTGTCCGTTCTACGTGATGGCAGAGGATATCTACTTTAGATTGTATTACAAAGACGCTACGGGAATGGTAAGAAAGTTTTGTTCATCATTGTACCTACTTACTAGTGAATTTTTCAAGTGGCCGTGGAGGCCAAAATCTGACACCATAAGGAATAGCAAAAAATGCTAAAGGAGTTTCAACAAAAACGAAAAATGCATTATTGGATGTTTAAAAAAACATTTTTCTAGCCGGGAATCGAAATCATTGAAAAAACCTCCTGTACCTGTGTACTATAACTACTCTCTCCACACTTAAAGGCCACGCATCTCACACATCTCAGCCACGCGGGGCGCAGTGCGGCTCTGTAGATGTCACAATAAATTTGTTGCAATTTTGTTATTCTTTGATAATGCCGATGCCGGTCCCTCTCATAATGTTTTCTTTGTCACGCGTACGTGTACATTAGGTATACGTATTAAATCCTCTGCAAGTAGAATTTGACCATTTTCATAACATAATGGTCTGAATTATATCCATCAAACATCTGTAAAGAGTATCTACCAGGTGATATACAGTGGAATTGAATTCGATTTATTTCCGAAATGTAGATATGGGTAGATATATGTACTCAATCCATGTTTTAGAAAAAATCTATAGTGTTAAATTAAAAAATATATATAATAGGTAATTGTTGGCCAAAATATAATTGACAATTTGCTCAAAAATTTCAATGAATGAATGTGAATGATATGTAGCGAAGCAGGGAGGCTAGTGCTAGAGCTAGCCGTGCCATGCATCCGCGCCATGCATCCGCGCCCCGCCGCGTCATCCCCGCGTATCCCGTTTATTGAAATAGACATTTCAGCTAGGTAATTGTTAATTATTTTTTGGTCATATATTTTTAATTTAAAGCTTTATATTCAATCTAAAGCTCACTGACTCCATACTGAGTACATATTATTTCGGAAAAATATCGATTTCAATTCCACCCTGTATAATATAATTAGCTACTTTACTTATTTCTTGCCAATTACCACTAAAATTGCGCTCGCACAATCTCTTCTACTCCCTATTCTCGATTACGCTGACGCCTCATATCTAGACTTAACCGAAGAACAGCTAAACAAACTTGAACGCTTACAAAACTTTTGTATTAGGTTCATATTTGGCTTACGAAAATATGACCATGTTTCCGAATTTTGTTTAAAGCTGAAGTGGTTACCTATTCGTCTTCGTCGAAATGCTCATATCCTCTCCCTGCTCTATAATATCCTATTTGCTCCTCCCACCCCTTCCTACCTCAAAGAACGCTTTGAGTTCCTTCATACCTCCCACTCCCGATCTTTGCGCTCCTCCGAAACTTTGCAGCTCAAAACACCTTCCCACACTTCCCAGTTCTATAATAAAGCCTTCACAGTGCAAGCTGTTCGTCTATGGAATGCTCTACCACTTGACATCAGACGTGCCAAGTCTTTGGCAATATTTAAGCAAATGGTCAAGGCCCACTATCTATCTTCCTACCAATAACACTGCTATTATTATTTTTATGTAAATAAGTATTATATTGAATGTATTAAAATAATATTTTGATAAGTATATATTAGTCTATTTTAATAATAACATTTTTGTTTTTGTGTGTATTAGAATGTAAATATTAGCATGTATGTATGATTATATAGGTATTTAGTTGTAATTAACAAATTTTGTTGTACACCGCCGTCTACTTCTTCTTCCGATACTGTCCATCCAAAGGTTGTCTGGAAGAGATCGCTTCAAGCGATAAGACCGCCCATTGTACTACCTTAGTTAAGGACTGTGTTATTGTCTATTTCTATAATTTGGTATACAATAAAGAGTTTTTCTATTCTATTCTATTCTACTTTTAAACTTTTTATAGAGTATTTATATTTATAAACCGTATAGTTATTATGTCTTGAGATTTATAGTTACATTCTTCGTCCTCAATCAGTAACTCTGACTTGTCACCTAATGTCATCTCTAATTGTGACGTAAGATCCTAAGATCTATTGACATTAATAAGGCTGAAGTACGTAAGCGTCTCAAATTCTTTGAATTAAGTAAATCTGCCGGTCCCGATGCTCTTCCAGCGTCGTTCTTAGTTCAATGTGCTGATGAACTTGCGGGACCAGTGACAATAGGTACCGTTCAAAAGATCTCTCACTGAAGGTGTAGTACCGCTCCTTTGGAAATCGGCTTTCATCTCACCCATTCACAAAAAAGGTGCCAAGGAGAAAGTTGAAAACTACAGACCAATTTCTAAACTCTGTTTGCTGGCCAACATTCTTTAACGTATTGTATACAATCAGCTTTATAGGTGTCTAGTCTCCAGTTTTAGCCCCCAACAACACGGCTTCCTTCGAGGGAGATCTACAGTATCTAATCTTTTGTTATTCACTGATTATATAACTCAACAGATGGATGTGGGATTTTAGGTTGATGCTATATACACTGATTATAGCAAGGCTTCCGACAAAATCGATCATACTATACTCCTAAACCTTGGAATCAGTGGTGATTTGTTTAGATGGTTTTCATCTTACGTCTTAAATAGATCCCAAGCAGTAGTGCTCAGTGGCTTCACATCATCTTGGTATATGATCCCATCTGGCGTTCCGCAAGGTTAATTGCTGGGTCCTTTGCTCTTTGTGGCGTTTGTTAATGACATTGGTGCTTTCTTCAAACATTCAAACTTTCTACTTTTCGCGGATGATATGAAAATCTATAGATCTGTAAAAAACGTCACTGATGCCAAGCTTCTTCAAGAAGACCTAATAAGAGTAGCTGGGTCTTGCAAAATTAATAATCTTGACTTAAATATATCTAAATGTTTAACTATCTCGTTAACTAGGAAAAAGCAAATTATTGAATTCGACAACTCCATAGACAACCAGAAGTTATCATGTACATCTACTACTAGGGATCTTGGTGTCATACTAGATAGTAGACTTAGCAATGACGCCCACATTGATCACATTTCCAAAAAGGCTTCATCCGCTCTAGTCTTTATTATCCGTAATGCTAATTCGCTAAATAAAATGAAAACTTTGAAGATTTTATACTGTGCGTACGTCCGTAGTCATCTCGAGTATGCCAGCCAGGTATGGAACCCCAATTATGCTATACACGTACATAGATTAGAGAAAATACAGAAAAAGTTCACACGGTATCTAGGCTACAAGTTCAAAATTCCTCGCTTAAGTTATGGTCAACGCTGTGCTCGTTTGCATTTGCCGATATTTTTACGATATGCGCTTTCTAATTAAAATGGCACAGCCTATAATTGACTGTCCAGACCTTATTGCTAAATTATCTTTGAATGTTCCACCTCGAAACTCCAGACCTAAAAACTTATTGCACCCTTCGCCCGCACCACCTACCGGAGGAACTCTTATGTTTTACATTCTTCTGTAGCATTTAATAAGCTTTCGAAGTCTGAGCATTCCAATATCGATCTATTCACAAGCAGTCTGGCTGCGGTGAATACAGCCCTAACGTCATCACTACCTAACCGTTCTAATTTTTAAATGGCATTGCATGGTGCCATCTCGCACTTCTTATTTCTTTGTTCATTTAATTGTAAAAAATCTTCATTTGTATTTAATTGTTATTTGCGGAGGCTTTTAATTGGCTTTTCTTATATTAATTTGTCAAACTGTTTTGTAACAACAGCCCTGTCAGCCCCCCAAACAAAATAAAATAAAATTTGTGTACTCATTTACAGAAAAAGAAGATCATCGGCTTTACAATGTGGTTTCTTCGGTCCCACTCGGAATCTTACCAAGCAGCTGCGTTCCTCCTTCTTACCTTCGATCGTATCTGGATATACTACTCATCGGTCTACCACTATTGGTACGGAATCTGGCTCACTTTCCTTGTGTTAGGCCTTCTTATAAACCAACCTAAACGAGTGAACAAGTCGAAGAGAAAACAAGAGTTGAATAATAGTAAAGTCGAGGTGACTAGTAAGTAACGGATTTGGGTGTAGGGTGCCCCATATTGATATGGTTGATGATTTATATATATTGTAACTAGCTTTTTCCCACGACTTCGTCTGTGTGGACTACAGAATAAACCCATTCGGCTTCTTCCAAGACCTCCCCTTTATATGAGAGCGCGTACTACGAAGAGATCAAGCTGTATCTCCGTAATCACCCAAACGATGTTGATGTATGTAACATAATATAATACCCTATAATCTAAGTTGGGACTTATGCTACCAAACTCTGAAAACCACATCAAAATCCGTTCAGCAGTTTTAAAGTCTATAGATAACAAACAAACAGACAGACAAAAATTCTACAAACTCTATTCGTGTTCAATACCCTCTAAATAGTCTACCCCAGTTGGTTTTCAAAAATATCTTCAATGTACAGAATTGGCTCAGTTAATTTTATAATAGTATTAGTAGGTATAGATAGATAGCACAGTTTTAACCCTGTGACCGCCAAACACGGCTATAATCGACATACGAAAAAATGCTCTTTATATAGATACGCCGAGGTCGGCTTGAGCCGACTAAAACGTATCAAAACTGCGTAGCTCGGCGAGAAAGCACGGATTTGCTTTTATAGCGCGGCGCTCAAAAGGTTAAGACTGTTGTAGGTAAGTGGTTACACAGTATCGAAAAGGCGAAGAGATTCGAGACAGAGCGTTAGCATTCCTAGTCTTTTAATTAACTTCAGCCTATTGGAAAATAGAGGACAATAGTGAGGGTGATAGATCTAGATGTAATAACCGTTTGTTTTTTTTTCTTAGTGCTGTTACTTTGTAGGTACGTTCGTAGGCGGTTTGTAGGTAAGTCATATGAATTTGCTAATTGCAAACCATTTTGGAAGGTCTTTTCTACAACGTATTTTGGAAAACGTTTACATATTTTTGTAAACAGTGGGTAGTAGTGAATTTGTAGTGTGGTATTATAGTTATAGATTTCCTTCCATATACCTATTTAAAATTTTATTATGTTTTAGGGTAACCCCGTTGCTTTTGATTTGATTTATACCTATCTACTACTTATACGATCATAAAGTAATAAGTTATTCCCGTATGTAATGATGGAAATATATCTTTGTATTTTTCATCCCATCTATTCGAAAAGGACGACTTGGTTCGCCTTTATGTGCACCCAAAGGTGGTGTTTTCTATAAGAAACTTTTAGCGGGCAGTAATGAGTTTTTAATCCTCTTTATAAGTGCGCCGCAATTATCTTTGCCGCGCACTTTTTGAATTTGGAACATCTTAGTGTTCAGCACCAAAGAAATCGAACGCAAATATTGTTTGAATAAAGACTGGCTGGTACGACGGCCCATAGTCACGCCGCCGGATGAATGAAAAAAAAAAACAAATTAAAAAAGCGCGAACTACAGCCCGCGTTTTCGTAAATTTTCACGGATTGTTAGAAATTCATTGTTTTGTGTTGTTTTGAAAAATGAGTTCTTCAAGTGACAGTGAATAAAATATGAGGCGCTTTTATTTTCTCATAGTGGGTGATGAAAAGTAGAGTGTATCACTCGGGCGCAAAATATATTTTTGGCTCGGGCGACGTACTTTGAATCCCTCGCTACGTTCAGGATTCTACTCTAGAATCCCTCACTTCGCTCTGGATTCAAAAAAGCGCCCTCGCCGTAAAAATATTATTTTGCTCCCTTATGATACAATCTACTATTTATGATTGATGGTATTCTGATTTTGTAACTGCATGTTATAAAACGACATTTTTATGTATGTATGGTAGGTACCTATTTTTGGACCTAGGTAATTCTGATGTAGGTAGGTATTAATGTATCTACACTCGTTATATTTAGAGGAAGAAATAGTGACATTCCAACAAAGTAGATTTTCCAAGAGGATAACAAAAATTTCAAGAAGGTACGATCTTGGAACAATAATACTTGTATTATTGGCATTAATTATATTGTAATTTTGCATTTTTGATGTCTGTTTACATATGGCATAATAAATTTTTATTAAGGCTGTTTTTAATTGTTACAATTATATCTGTGAAATATTGTTAATTAGTTATGTTTTCAATATCTTGATAGTTTTTTGTTGCTCAATTATGTTTTTATTATTGCTAGAATTGATATATTATGCGATGAGCAGGAAATAATTTTGTTCACTTCTGTTCGTCTCAGATATTTTAGATTTTACTTCAATCTCTCTGATAGTGTAATTATACCACACCCACTCGGAAAGTGTCTTATTACTCGTTCATAAACGGGTTACAAAGTTCGTAATTTCTCCCTTAAAAATGTGCGGCGGGAAAAGTTATATGGAATTTCATTACTGCCCTCCGAAGCAGGGCAGGAATGTTGTATGAAAATCCATTACTGCCCGGCTAGCTTTCTTTTGTTTTTTAGCAGCGAACATAAAAAAAAAACACAAACGTCAAACCTCAAAAAGGTCTTGTATGAAATAATTAGAAAAAAGAGGCGGGAAACATACAAACCTCAAATCTCAAAAAGGTTTTATATCAAATAATTAGAGAAAAGAGGCGGTTTTTTTTTGTTTTCTATTTTTAATGAAATGAGGATGGCAACCTTATTCTGCAATACGAAAAGAAAAGCGCGGCAATTTATTTCGTTGCGTTAAATTTTGTTTTAACTTATTTTCCTCGTAGGTGTAGTATAAAGCACTATGTATCACTCGGGAGAAAGTTCTATTTCTGTTCTCGAGTTTCTTTTAAGCCCTCCGCTGCGCGTCGGGCTTAAACATACTCTCGAACAGAAATAGATCGTTTTCTCCCCTCGGTGTACAATGTACTATTCTTTACGTTGATTATTTACATACACAAATAATAAAATATGTTACATACATGTTTTCGTATAATTTTTTGCTTCATGTCCTATTACTCCTACTCTACATAGCAATTTAAGTCAAACTAAAATTACTTATTTGTCTAGATTGTAATGTTATTGGGATGTCTTTATGAGATAGATCATTACACAGGTGTGACAAAATTTGGAGTCTTCCAGGGTAGGTCCCAAAATTTTGCCACATTGTTTAAAAAAATATATATATCCTGAAAAACCTACTCGTTTATCAATTAAATTCATAAACATGAGACCTATGTAAATAACAGGAATATATATACAAAAAAAACAGATATTATAAAAAAATCATTTAATAGTTTAGACATTTATCTTACTGGTAACCACCGTAGTTAGCACATTTTTATTGCAAGCAAACTAACAAAATATAAAAGTTATATAAATTACGCATTTGTCACATTCTTGATATATTGGTGTATCAGGTACGTGAAAACCACTGTCACACTGAAATAGAAATACAATAATAACTGCATTAATAACATGGCACAATGTATGCATTTAATAATAGAAATATAGTGATAATTTAACACATCACAGCCTTTATTTCACTCACGAGTATTCCATGAAATGCATGTAAGGTAAAAAGATTAACAAATGATGATTTCGTTATTTAGAAATGAGCTCTAACTGCTCTAACGTTAATTCTAGTAACAAGAATTAACTGTCGATTAAATGTCGATAAAATATAAAGATACATCTATAAAAAGTATATGATCGTTCCACGTAGCGTCACTAAATGTGGGCAATCATGTGACTACGCCAATAATAAACAACAGGCAAGGCAAAAACGTGTGAACGGCGTGTTTAGCCTCTAATTGCGTATGCCTTGCTAATTACAAGCACATGACAATATCTCAGCCAATATGGCATTTTTAGCAAGAACTGGCGATGTGATGAGTGTTAACAGGCAAAATTAGATAAAGGCCCTTATAAACGAGTTAAATAATGTTTAACATGTTTTGTCACTGTTCAACTTCCGTTGAAACGAATATGTTAGAAAGAGAAAATGTTAAGCATTGAATACGGTTTTTATTAATAAGGGCATGTATTTTAAAGAGACCTGATTATTTAAAGCGGCTTTTTTATACAACTTAAAGTGACAAGGTGTGCAGAGGGCTTATTGTCTAACTTTCACATCTATCGCGATACCTTTCTATACATCTGAAAGATACACTGGATATCGATCTCGATTCGTAGGTTCCTTTTCGACTTATTGCGTCCTAAGAAAACAAAAAAGTGTTTTTAGAGTGAGTTCGGCAAACGTATTGTAGGACGCCCTGTGACTAGGTGGAGCGACGATATACGCAAGGTTGCTGGTAGCGAATGGAGAAGGAAAGCCGAAGATCGGGCTCAGTGGCGTGCTATGGGAGAGGCCTATGTCCAGCAGTGGACTGATGTGGGATGGACTGATGATGATGATGCGTCCTAAGAGTTCAATACGGTTTCGACTACAATATCGGTCGGACTATAATATCGATTACATGTTGCAATAACGGAATTCGTTTTGTGTGCAATATTTTAGGTCGTACGATATTAAACCGAATCGTTCGACGAGTTATCGTAAGGTTCTGAATCGGCCAGCGCATCGAAAAACTAACGATTGTGATTTACGATAGCGATCGCGACTCTTTTTTAAGCGACTTCAAAAAAGGAGGAGGTTCTCTGTTCGATTGTATTTTTTTTTAATGTTTGTTACCTCAGATCTCCGTCATTTATGAACCGATTTGAAAAATTATTTGCGTCGGGTTCAGTATAGCTACGAAGTGGTCCCATATAAATTTCATCGATATGTGACCTTGGACTTCGAAGATACGTTGAAGTCGGTTTTTGTTTTTTTCTTAAAATTAATTATTGCGATTTATGAATTAGCATTATGCTCATTTAATGTTCATAAATTGCTAATAATAGGAAATAATTGTAAAATAATTTAAAAAAAAACGGTATCAAAACGCTTAATTTGTACTGCTACGCGTCGATTTCTTAATACGTCGTTCTGATAGCGATTGTGATTAAACAACACAATTCCATTTGAAAATTAGGATCACGATCATAAACGCTGTCCCTTTAAAAAGTATCGCGATAGATGTTAATGCTACACAATAAGCCCCCAGGTGTTGCTCCTGACGTTAAGCAACACGCCTGCCTCACAATTGCAGTGCCACCCAGAATTTTATTTGACAAAATCTTGCGCGGCACTGCCCTGTGCTAGTCACTCTGAGGCAATATGGCTCTTATCATTTACAAAGGGCGGTCAGAAATAATTGTCAGCAGTTCGGTTCATATTGGCGATCCGATATGAACCTAGCTTTCGGCCACTATAAAGCTCTTTTTGACAAAATCGATTCCGAGTCAAACAATATGCGCGGATCGTTAGAGAGCGACCCTTGCCTAGATATATATTTATGTATTATAATCTAGCTCCATTATAAATACCTATTGTCGGTGTGAAATACAGCAATGAAAAATGAATACAAATATAGCTGTGCTGTGTCAGTAGAATACTTATTTAGACATGAAACTGACAATAAATAAAGTTAACAGGGTAGGTGCAATCTTTGCCGTAAGCTAGATGTTTTTTCTTTCTTCTTTCTTTGATTATAAAACACCTACAAATATTCAATAATCGCAAAAAAAATTTTTTCGTGGTTAGTTCGAGGCAAAGCAGTGAGCAACTTCTTAAGTAAAATGTAAGTAGGTATAAGGTAAAAGTACGCTTAACACGTAACATATGTTACTGCCTCTGCAATGCATTAATACATAAGATCATACCTTTAATATTGTATAAGTACAGAGATTTGAGTAGAATTACATGCATTATTCAATCTGGAGATTCAAGAATGTCTGAAAACCTTACCAATCGAGATTAATATATTTATTATATATACAATGCCTTCACCACATTGTTAGAGTATTAAATTTTGTGACCGTACTTACACCTATTTCTATTTAGAATTAAATATTAGGCAAATAATGTTATAGGAACAAGTATAGTAATGAGTATTGTACAATTTGTAGACATAACAGTATCCTCAAAACCCCAATCTAGTGTCGTAATTCCCTCTCATGGGCAAGCATTAGCAAGTAAATAAAATAAAGCTTAAGAATAAAATAAGAAACGCAAAGAAATTTGTTTTGTGCAAGCAAGTAATCCAGTGCATCACCATAGCATAACTGTAGGTATTGAGTTACCTAACGTTCCAGCCGTATTTCTGGTAAGGCCTGTAAGCGCCGCTATGGCTCTGACTCTGTCCATAGCTTTTCTGAGCCGGCTGACTGTTCGACTGGTAGCCTGACGGATAAGTTTGCGCGTTAGAACTTCTGGAATTGGAGCTGTAGGATGAGTAGTTGGGATTCTCCTGGATGGGCCTCGTATTGAATCCACTGGTCAAGCCGCCGGCGCCGCCGCTGGCGAGGCTCCCGAGGATATTACCGAAGATGTTGGATAGGCCTCCGCTGCCGGCCTGGCCGGCCTGGCCCGGCTGGCCGCCGCCGCCGCCGCCGCTAGCGTACTTGCTGATCGTGTTGAAAATCGTGTCGAGAGGGCTCTTCGTGCCAGTTCCTCCGTAGCCACCAGAGCTCGATCCTCCGTGCCCTCCTGATCCACCGTAAGGCGAACTGCCACCGTAGGGTGAGCTTCCGCCATATGGCGAGCTTCCTCCGTAAGGTGAATTGCCTCCAGTGTGGGTGTTGCCTCCATAGGGGGAACTACCTCCATACGGTGAGCTCCCGCCGTAAGGTGAGTTTCCACCAGTGTGCGAGTTTCCTCCATAGGGCGAGTTACCGCCATTGGATGAGCTCCCGCCATAGGGTGAGCTACCGCCATAAGGTGAGCTACCGCCATAGGGTGAGCTACCACCATAAGGTGAGCTTCCGCCATAAGGCGAATTGCCGCCATATGGTGGAGCTGGTGGGTTGTAACTAGGAACATTATCGTTGCTTGAAGGCCTCGGCGCAGGTGTTACAGGTTTAGGAGCCGCTGGCTCAGCATGGGAGCCTGAAACAAAACAGAATTAAAAGTTCTAAGCTAAAACGCTAAATATATTATATATATAGACGCAACATGAAACATAATACAAGTGACTTATTTTCTTTTTCATCACATCAGATAAAAAAGGGAAGACTAAAAATGAAACTAGCTCTGATTTTCTTCTCAAATAAATACAGAAAAGAAAAACATGTAGATCACATACCTTCGACCTGCGACTTTTTTTTGCATGTTGGGTAAGTCCCGCAGTCCCTGGAGTGGCCAAACGAGCAGGGGTCTTCGGCCAGCACGCACACTTCGCTATTCAGGCACCCGATGTCTTTGCATGTCCGCCCATATTCTGAAAACAAAACATCGTAATGTGTTCAACAAATGTGGTGTTTCAAAACCTAATAAACTTACACACGGAAAAATTCTGTGTTTTATAGCTCGCATTCTTGTTGGGATACCCTAAATATCGAATTTCTCGTTCCATGAAGCCCTATCTCAAACATGGGAAGCGTAAAAGAAAATATCGCAGAATTTTTCGAATTCGTTTGATATAGGAAACCACTTCCTCTCAAGTAACTCAGGTTCCAGTTTGTCACTTCTTATAAAAAAAGGGAAGGCGAAGTAAAAAGCTGAATATTATATTAGTAAAACTCGAGACAAAAGGTCGAAAATCGAATATTCGTTTCCCCATTTAAATTCCCGAAGCGGAAGAGGTACAATTTAGGAACCGCATAAATCATTTGCGGATACTTAGATAGAGGTATTATCTGCAGGCACCACGAGCGCAACAATCGCTCCGCCCGCTCCACGGGTACAAAAGGGACTTCAGTAGCGAAATCATGTCCCAAAATGAAAAAAAAAGTCATAATATTCGCATGAATTTATTCCGCTGTGTCTATGCGAATTTTGCCCTTTTTATAACCCGAATACCGTGACCGAGAAGAATTCGGTTGTAAGGGAATAGGGATCATTTGCATATACAAGATTATATACTTAGATTGGGATTCCCGCGGCGGGTTTCGCTCGAGAGTCAATATCACACGTAATAAAGGCCTACCGAAGCGAAAAACTTTTCGTGGCGGAATTGTTTTCCACTACATAGAGTTCGTGCGCTTATCTATCATTATACCCTTTTGTAGGCTCTCGGTGTACAGGTATAAGTTTCTTGTTATTTTATTGGTGAACATGTGCGTAACTTTTTCCGGTTTTAGAAGATGTTTCAAGGAAAATCTAAGAATTGATCGTGCGTGCCAAACAAACTTTTTAAAGGGACCTCAACATAACGCAAATAATATCTTTTACATCGACGTCAGGTTTAGTTGCTCACATTTATTGATAAGTATTAAAAGTGGAAGCAAGAATCGTGTCTTTTTGCACGTGTGCCAGAAGTGGTTCATTCTGAAACCAAGTACATACTTTGGGTAGTTCTAATTATGCTGATTGCCGCCTACCTGATGCAATATCTTCTAAAAAACGGATTTACATTCCCATTACACGCCAAAACTTTAAGCAAAATGAATTCAAAATCTAGCTCATTCATCTGGGAGTTCTTGAAAGCGAAGCTGTGCAAAGGTAATAAAGCTATCTGGTGGTGAAATAATGATGTATTTAAACGGTTGTTGTAAAGCCAGCGTTCAGCACTTTACGTCTAAATATTTCACGGAACAATTGTTATTACAATACATTCAGGGGCCGGAGTGCCCGCAAGACAAGCCAATAAATCGAGCGTTAGAATACACGAGTTTATATTGAAGCTTTGGGAAATTAGAGGTGGGAATTTTAAGATATTTTTTCAAGAGAATCATTGTCAAATGCGATTGTTATAGACGACTTAATTGTTTGTCTTGCTTTGGGATACAATATTATTCTTCGACTTCCTTTGTCTTTAAAATAGATTCGGTTCAATTATTTCTACGTTACAAACGCCAACAAAATCGGACCAGTAAAAACGTCTAGTGTGAAATATTTACGTAAACCACTGCGACCGTCCCCTGACCCGACCCGACACACTACCTATTTTTTCGGAATAAAAACCTACGTTCAAACCATCAGGGATGCTTTTTGTAGGTGCTCGGTTTGTAATCTGTCGGTCTAGTGGTTCCGGAGATTACTTTGAGCAAGTAAAATGCTTTTTTTTAAGTAAAACCTGCGAGCGGCTCCGTTAAAGCAAGTTGTTGGTAAATAACAAAGAACGGAAGCCTAGCAGCATCACCAAAACAATTAAGTGAAGTTTAAGAGTTAAGCATTAGTAATTCTTAAATTATTAGCATATTTTTTACATAGCTGGAACAACCATCACAACAAAATAAACTAAGAATTTATTCCTTTTCAACTGCATATTGGAGATATTGTCGTCGCGGTGAACTAAATAATATAGAAAGATAGCCTTTTGGGGAATACATATTTCTCAGAAAGAGGCCCAAATTCCCACAGATAGAATTGGAAATCATGTCATTATCTTGAAATTCTTTTTTGCAAAAGATCGCAAGAATGTTCTACCGCGCGTATCAACAATTAGCACACATCTATTGCAGTTTAAAAAATGAACACTTTTTAAATTACCTAATAGCATCGTGTTTCGATCATAAGCACAACATCTTTGCTCTAAATTTAGCACTCGAACGAGAAAAGCTACCGGGTGTGAATGTGAACATTCATGCACTTAAAATTGTACGGGCAATAAAATCTTTAGCACAATAACCGAAATATAAACCCAGAACACTCGAACTGAGTAAAGGAGCGAATTCTTCAGGCGACAAAGGAATTCTCGAATGTGATTTTAGTGGCGATAAAAACAAATAAAAACGCATCATAATATAAAGTCGGATCATAACTCTATGTTTTGTTGCGGCGGGCGGCGCGGTGAGATGTTCGTTTTATGCGGGCATTAGGTAATGGATTCGCGCCATATCTCTTGGCAATTTGTGGGTGGGGTACGTGCCCCCAACGGCGACGCTAGTGCTCTACTGGAGCATGATACATGCACTGATATACGCCTTGATAAATAGTAAACATTACCCGGCTGTATTATGTCTTTTGATAAATCTATGCCAGTTAATGTTTGCAGTAATGCTAGACAGAATGAACACATTTTTTTTTAACCGACTTCAAACGGAGGAGGTTTACAATTCGACGGTATGTTTTTTTTTTTAAGTTTTTTTTTTGTGTGTTTTTACGCGATTACTTCGCCAATTATGCATTGATTTCGATGATTCTTTTTTTGATTGGTAGGTTCAAAAGTGGTCCCATATAAATTTTATGGAAATTCATTCAGTAGTTTTTGAAAAAAATAGCAAAAACAAAAAATATAAGTTTAATCTTCAAGTCGGTTCTTGTTTTTTTCGTAACCAACTTTCTTAAGGTGGAGGTTTGTATTCGACTGCTTCACTTGCTTCACCCAGGGTTGACTTCCGGTGAGGGAACTCCTCAACGGTGAATAGTACAGACACAACATTTCGTAAATGGATTTAACCATAATAGCCTGTTCTAAATTCCATCATGACATGGCAGATACACCCAGGATTGACTTCCGGCGAGGGAACTCTTCAACAGAGAATAAGACAGACATGAAATTTTTTTGTACATGCATTTAATTGTGATAGCCCATTTTAAACTTTGTCATGATGTGGCTTCTAGATCATAAAAGCTTGTCTTTAAAAACTTTTTGAATTAATTCAATTAAAACTTGTTTTTCACTAAAAAGGGTAAAATAAATTATTTTTCATAAAAAACCTAAACCGACTTCAAAACCATAAATGGCACTCAAAAGTAAAAAATAAATTAATATAATTATCATAAGCGCTACCTACTCATATATTTGAAGTCGGTGCCAGCCAAGTCTAAAAGGTAGTAGATAGATACTACCTACAGGTAGTACTTACTATTTACATAGTATTTATCTGCTACCTATTTAATTTATTTGGTTTAAATAAAGACAGCACGCTTTTGTTAATAGTTAGGCCCCTGGCGGCACGTTTTATTTTTGTAAATCTTATTTATCGCGAGAGGCTTCTTTCAAGCATAGGCTTACATATTATTTATAATATTAAAAACAAATACTTTGATTATGTACTTCTCGTGATATTTTTTCGCGTTTGTAATAGTACTCCGAGAGGTTTTGACAGTGCCAGTGGAAGCGTTCAAATCACACATAGATTTAAAATTAGACATAAAGTATACAGTAAATACTGCTTCAAAAGTGAATCGATTTCTTAGGTGATTAAAACATAATATATCTTACTTGAAAATCCGTCGGCACAGAAGGCCAATGCAAGCACTACCAAAGCTGTGCTCCAATCCATAATGAATCTGAAAGAGAAAAGTGATATTAAGTTAGTAAAGAAAATAACATTTGTATGGCCATTTTTCATCGTATTTTTCTATAAACATTTACCGACTACAACTTTACTAAAAAGTATCTGCACCAAACTTTATAGAGAATTCACAGTACATATATTTCATCTCGTTACAAAAATACAATCTCATAGTGGCATTTCCACAACATCAGTGGCTCATATGAAACTATAAAGTCCGTCGCAAGACCGCATTTTACAACCCTGCCATATGACCAGTCAACTTCTGATGAAACTACGTGAAAACCTGTGACGAGTAACAAAGTTTGCAGAATGCATTAGGATACAGGACGATGTACCTAGATTTCTTAGTAAACTACTTAGCATTTTGTATTTCCCTGTAAACATTATAACTTCCCTGTCTCTTCTTTGTTTTCCTTGACTATCGTCATGGAAGTAAGACTTAAATAGATGTAGGCAATGGGTATTTAGGAGCGAGTGTGGCTTAGCGAGAATTCGTGCGACTTTAGATAAGCTAGTACTAGGCTAGTATTAATCGCTAGAATTGACGCTAGTGAATAATAAAAAATGTATTGATAAGTACTAATTTATTTACAATACGTATAATATATCTTGAAAGAATACGATCAGACCCAGCGAATATTTATGTAACAACGTGTAAACTGCAAAGACTAACAAAGTTCAGCAAGTTCAGGATGAAATGTTTAGGTCGCCGTGTGTTCTGCACACGTCTGTCCGCTAGCGTTGCTCGAAAGTTTATGACACCTAGCTCCATTCCCCGAGCAATTTCGCCCGAAACTGTTTCGCATAACCTCGTTACCAGCTACTGTGCTCAGTGCTCACACTATGTAAGTAAACGTTCTGCGGGTATGACAAAACTTGTTTCGCTTTATTGAAAACTGGAGACGGTGTGTGGTTCTCGTCGGTGTCCAATTTGGTTGTTATATACGTTTGCGCTGAGAATTTCAGGATTCTTTATATATTTACAAAGTTTTGTTTTCTCTTGTCTTATATTTTGAGGCAAAGATACGAGTTCAACTTTTATTCAAGCGCTAAGCGGCTCGTTTGATGTAAAGCAGTCGTCGAAGCTTAAAAGTAAATCGCCGACGACCAAACAACCTGTCTTAACGGTCTGCAACGCCATAGGGTTTAATGGTTACTTACTACATAAAATAATGAATAGAAAAATCTTGAGAATTAGAAATTACGAAGACTACTTATGACTGATGTTGCATGTGGCAGAAACAATAAAATTGTAAAACAAGGTGTATAGATACTTTTATTCCAAGTGGAGGAAGTTCAAATAAAAAGTTTTATAACATTATAACAGAACTTTGCTCTGAAATTTTGAAGCACATATTATTGTTATTCACGGCTCTGTATTGTCTCTTTTTGTAGTACGTATTTGGCACTCGCGCCGAGCCAACATTCTATTAAAACTTTTTAAATTACAATTTCGCTATAGTCCCGGTAAATTATAAAACTGAATTTTCCACGAAAAACTTTACGATTCCACAGCATTAAAAAATACTAAAACATGAAAGGCTAACTTTTTCCACCCTAACTCCGTTTATATTTGAACACGTTTACTTCTTCTAGATTTGTTTAGTGTAATATTTCACAAACGCTGTCTAGTCACAGAGAAAATCACTTACACGGTTCTGATTACAAAAGGGATATACTACACCCGGGCCACGAGAGACTAGAAATACAGACGGTGTTCACGGGCGGTCAATTTTCTCTACGAACTCCGATACACGGAAGCCAATAAACACACAATAGTATGAATACCACCGCGATCAAATGGCTTAGATCTTTGCAGGACGTTGAGCAATGAGCACATACCCATTCATCGTAATTGCGGGTTTGACGTCAACTTTTGAATACTCTTGATACGGAAACTGGGCAGCTCACACACGCTAACACAATCACATAAATGGTACTACACCAGATTCAAACGAATCTATGAGTCCAATGTACCGCAACGCCAACGGCACAAACCACCAAATTGAAAATTGAAATAGAAAAACAGAGCGAAGTGGATTTCCAGTAAAAGAAATCGTGAAAATGAAGTTAAACCAGGGTGGAGTGATAGTTCGAGGGTGCCGCCCGTGGCGCAGGTCAATAAAGGTCGAGCGGTAGAGGTCGGGGCAGTCACGCAACTAAAGGGCGCTTTGCCTATACTGGAATGTATGTAGATCACAATGTTGAGATTAATTAACGATACGACTTTATGAGCTTTTGCTATAAAAATCAGAACATATGAAATTAATTGAAAAAAATATGAGTATAAGAAAATAACGCGCACCTCATAAATCTCACAACAGAGATAGTGCGAAACAAGTTATCACAACGTCCCTTGCCGCTGTAATCATGTAAGGAATTAATGGCGCTGATTAAAAAGAGTCCAAATTAAAAGGATCCCGGAGGGACATTACATGCCATAGAGCAGAAATTGGATAGCGATACGAGAGATATATTGCCAGACATAAAGCCGGGCTCGGTAACTTTCTACCCATTTCCGGCAGGCCACTTGTGAATCGTATTTCGGAATCCTTTTTATCTTTTTGCGGGGTGGCGCGACGGCGAACGCGAAGTGACAGCGGCACCGAGCCACTTCGCAGCCCATATATCACTTGAGGCCGTAACGGCCGCGTTAACGGCCCCACTGTCACCTCAGAGCGACAGCGTCCGCCGACGAGCCTCCAGCTGTCTGCTAAATGACTCTATAATCTATCTTAGACTGAGACTTCGTTTAGATAGATTGTCGATATCTGAGAATAGATGCCAGATTCGTTTTTCGGAACAAGATTGATTTCAATTAGTACTTTTAGGAGTGAATAATACAGCACACGTTGTGATGTCTTAGAAACATAATTAAGCCAGTCAGTTAACAAGTTACGAAAGTCGCCGATAATGAGAATAAAACATGCAAAGGTAGCAGACAGCTCCCGAATAGGAAAGGAGTAACTCAAACAAGGTAAACGCGACAGCTCGATGTGTCAAAAGGTATAAATAGGTACGTGAATAAAGAACTGTCGTTTGTTAGTCAAGATTTGGCACGTTCGAATTCAGGTCGCGGTGCATCGCAGGCGGGGAGAGGCTTCCACTCTACAAATTCGAGGATGCGACGGGTGCAAAACGCGGGTGTCGCCTACCCGGATTTATATCGGCGGAAATCTCCGGTGTGTTCACTGTTCCCACTCCGCGCCGGCGACGCCTGCTGAAAATGCTCCGGTGGAGTGGTGTACGGTTTGCGCGGATTTTCACTCCCGACTAAGCTGGTGCGCGACAAATCGACTTATGCAACGGGTGGCACCGCGGCCTGAATTTAAAGCTCAAGTGCATTTGCCAGATAAGGTACGTTTTATGACTAACATGTTTTAAATGTAAACTAACACTGTAATTTGCGGTTTGCTGGTACTGGGTATTCCGGGCAGGAATTTATGATTATATAATTTTACTTATTAATGAAGTTTTAAACCAAAAATAACAGAGTTCAGGGAAAATCCAAGAAATTAAACCACACAAGTGCGCGCTGTAGCTGATGGTAACGTACTGCATGGCTATAACGAATATAAATTATCTTTATTACACATACGTAGTACTGATAAGGTTAGGTAATTTTGAATGAGATCACTTTTAACTATAATCATCATAAACAATTACTAGACGTTATTTAAGCTCATATCAAAATGTAAACCAACATTAAATTTAGTTTATGAACTTAATCAAGGAAAAATATTATACACGATACTTACAACACATTACTAGGTACTTTGGTATAATTCGTAATGATTCCTATTTATGTGTTTATGGTGGTATTAGCCAGAGTTATGGCGATTACTGTCAAAACTTTGTCCATTTAGTCATGTTCCAAACGAACGAATATTCGATAAACAATGTGAAATTATCGAAGTTAATGCCGGAGTTGTAGAATTTAGCCGGAGGGCATAACAGGAATCAACATAAATCATGAACGGAGCGAAAGATACATGAGAGAATTTAGAAAAGTGTGTTTCTCGGATTCGGCAACACAAACGATTGTATCAGTTGGATAGAAGCCAACACTATCATTGGGTCTCGGATACTCAACGACGACAGTCATAATGTTTTCCATATCGTCGAATAAACGTAGTTATTTTAGGTGTCAAAGGCTTGTCACGCATCCTTTGTTGGTTTCAATTAAAAGTAGCTAATGCAACGTCTAGATATATTATTTTGTAATTTTTGTCGTTCTAGATCTTAGAAAATATCACTTTTTTATTATTATTTATAGGCTTGCGTTTGACCGCTATCTCACCTGTTGTTAAGTGACGATGCGGTCGAAGATGTAGCACGCTCGCCTAGAAGAAACCTGTTCACTCTTGTCTTAAGGACACCCAGATTATAGCTATCCGTAAACACAGATGCCGGCATTATGAAGGTCGAAGCAAAGCGTTTGGTGCGAGCAGGAGGGATGTCAACCATAAATTGATGAAGGCTTGCCGTACGCCTGGTCGTCCGGTGATAGAATGGGGATGGCGGAATAAGTTCATGTAATTCCGTCGCACACACTCCGAAATGTATTCGGTAACGTTTGTCCACACTGGTCGTATGAAGATGAAATAAATTTGGTAAGATCGCATTAAGATATTTAATCTAATAGGCGTATGTGTAATCTACAATAAGCCGCACTTTATTCTGGTTAAATCATAGGCTACTGATTACGGTAAGAAGTAATGGTTTAAATTTACGATGAGGTGGCGGTTTGTAAGGCAACTAAGGAGTCTTGATAAACGACCGATCATAACATAAAAGATGTTACCCTATGGAGACGTAGGTAATAAATATGCAAGGAAGTTACTTGCCTAATTTTTTATTTTGTACACTTTTTAGTTTTGGAGAATTCCTGATGATTGTGAGCCAATGATTTAGTGAGATTTAAAGTTATCATACTCGTATTCTCAACGATTTCAAAGGATTGGAATGAAGCCTATTAAACTGTGACTAGAAATTATATCATCATACGCAGTTAAAACTTAACTAATGATATTGATATCAAGATCCTGAATCGAGCATGTTTGTTGTTATTTTTAATTGGACTAGTCGTGATTTTCCTGTGGCGTGAGAAAAAACCAGTTGATCGAAGTATGCACGATGATGTAAACATCCTTGAGGTCGGTCATAGAAGCGATAGTAAGATAAAGCGCTATTGTGCGTCCAGTTGGTAATTTGGTAGGTATCGAATGTTTGGCAAACAGATTGAGATAAACTGGGATTATCTACTTTGTCATTTTTATATTTATGAATACAATAATCTCCTGTGATTTAACGATTAAAGATGTCATAACAATGTACCGACCGACTCTCATTTGCATTGAATTGATTTTTAATCAGAAACTGTCTGGAATAGATCTAACAGCTAAAGGTACTCAATCAAAACATAACTTTAAAGAATCCTACAATATAAATAAATATTTTAATAAGCAGGTTTGTTTTATCAGGCAAGTTTAATGACACTTTGACAGAGAAATACTGGAATATTGGTTTAAAATTGGCTCAACAAGGATTACCCAGATAATGGGGTCACTCAAGGTCTACTATGATAGCAATTTTATGTTTATCTGATTCTATTATAACTACTTACTTCGCCAAAGTTTCTTCAGAACTTGAAAGAAGAGTCTTCAGAAAATAAAGATACGTAAGTAGGTACTCAATATTTCTAGGAGTTTCTCTTCTAAGACTATATCTATTTTATCTATTGAATATTCGTATCAGAGATCTTATTTCTATGTACTTATTTAATAGTTTTCGTCGTCCTGAGAGTGAATCGTGACACGGAAGTGATTCGGCACTGGTGCATGAAGCTACCCTACCCTATTTCCCTAGTCGGCAAACCATCTGACTTCTATGTTGTTGCAGGTGAAAGACTGTAAACATCACTCACACCTCTGCTGGGAATGTCACGGTAGTTACGCCCTCGATATTAAACAAGTCTAGTTACATTGAGTGCCTTGAAAAAGGCTGCATCACGTGCTCGACACTCGATCGCAACGTACGCGCTATAAAATACAACTTCCGCAGTTGTCCCACAGCCACCGTTCGCGGACCCATTCTAGAATATTGCCACTGTGTAAAACAGTTATTAAACTTCATCCTCATTCCTGCATTCTGATCACGTACAAGTACATGGCTACACAGTTTCATGCCAATTTTAGGTCACGCATACTACGTTACATCTCGGAATTTATGAGTTATGTCTCGCATCTTATACAGCTGAGTGCGTGATGTTTAAGAAAGCCGTATATTGTATGTTGTATGCTATTACAATGCCATTTTAGGCTACTTAAAGGTTACCTACATGTATATCACGTCTTCATTTTCAGGATCTTCGGTACTCTTAGGATAGCATCGGATGCGCTCTCGTATTGACCTACCATCGCTCAACCTAACTGTCACTACTACACTGTGATACTGCACCGAATTTTGGACATGTTGGCGCAAAACGTGACCTATAAGCGTGCGATTCTGTACTGGTATTGTCTAATATTAGCTGGATGGCGTTGGCAGAGAGCCATAATTGTAGATGTGGGCCCCGGGGCCCTAGACTCGAGGTAGTGTTCCCTCAACGAAATGGATCTGTTTATGGAAATGAATAAATCATATGAGGAACAAAAAAGGATGAAAATTGGGACCGGATTTTCCAGTACGTGAAACGTTTGCCTTGCTTAAAGTTTGTTAGTAAATTATCAGGTGTTTTTGGTCAGATATTTATACAGACAGTTATGTAGGAAGTGCTCTACTAGCTACATTACTTTAATTTTGGATATTTCAATGAACTACAAGTTCAATACGATGTCGCAGTAATATTTTTAGACTATGAAAATTAATTCTGAATTATCAAATTGGCTTGATAAATATATCAAATCCTGCAAATGACTGTTTTAGTTAGTATTCTTTTCTTTCTTTACTAATATAAAATTGTAAGTTTGAATGTTTGTTACCGACTCGAAAACCGCTACACGGGTTTTGATTCGGTTTTCAGGGTTTAGTAGCTCTATTCCCAACTTAGATTATAGGGTATGTTACATCAAACTTAGGTGACTTGTTAGGTGAGTACGAAGATACAGCTTGACCTCTTCGTAGTATGTGCTCTTACTGGGGAGGTCTTGCAAGTTGGTCTTGGAAAAAATACGAATATGGGCTTCCTACTGTGTCGTTCACGCGGACGAAGTCGCGAAAAAGAGCTTGTTATAAATTAAAATCAAACAATAAAGTCTTTAGTCCGGTCCACACCGGGTGATCCACGGCCGCTCCATCTCGCGCAATATAAACGCACGGTCGGTGTAGACGCGACTCGCCCAACCCAAACGACGAAAGACATAAAAATCGACGAACCAAAGGAAGGAAACGCCCGAATGTGGATCAGAACGTGGAATGTCCGGTGTGCCCGTCTAATAACCGGGCCCACATAGGCTCGTGACACCGACCAAACGTGCGGGCGTGGATCGGCGGTGGACCCGCCTATGGACCACAGCATTACACTAACATCTCTATTAGGCAATCGTAAAGTACATTCAATATCATAGAATAATTAATAGTTTTGATACCAATAGCTCAGGTTATTAATTATAATAGTTAGAGAACTAACTCATTAGCCTGTCGGAAATAAACAAGTTAAAGTAGTAGAGTAGAGATAGAGTACTATGTATATTTAGGTTAAATTATAAAATAAAAAAACAGAATATGCACAAGCACCAATCTAACATCACAAATAATGTGAGAATACTGTGGCTAAACAAGCTCTCAGCAGTCTAAAGTAGACTCCGAGCTCAATGATAATATGAGGATGTTAAATGATTTATTTCTTTCCTTATAAAAAGTAACAAACTGGACGCATTAAAGTAACTCAACACTGATTTTTTACATCCTGTCTGTTTTACGCAACAGAGTATATATTCAACAGAGGATTCTCTCCGAAGTGAAGATAATAATCCATAGAAGGAGTTTGATGATATTTTGGATATATTATGATTCATGACATAAATATTATCATCACTGTAAAAGTGATCAAAAATGCTTGAGTAAACCAACACAAAAACAATGTCGTACTATAAGATGTGCTAGCTTCAAGAAAGTTATTTGTGGCTCAATATGCCACAGTAGTTGTGTCAAAAATAACACTTTTTTTGGCATAAAAAATTTACACCCTTATTTGTGTTGTAAATAACATTTTTCTACAAATATTTATTTATTTATTAAGACACTGTCACTTTGCCAGTTATTCAGCCGCCAAGTAGTAGTGCGCGAGCATTATTGTGTTCCGGCTTGAAGGGCATTGTAGCCAGCGAAATTACTGGGCATTATGAGACTCAACAACTAATTGTCTCAGGGTGACGAGCGCAGTGCAGCGCCGCGCATGATTTTGCAAAACAAAGTTCTGGGTGGTGCTGTTATTGTTATGGGTTGGCGTATTGCCTACCATCAGGCAAACGACCAGCTCGTCTCGTCATTCCGTTACATAAAAAAAAAAAAAAACACATAACACCTTGACAGGACATCCCAATATGATGCTATAACAAACTATATATTAAAATTATTTTCATCTTTGTGCTATTTCTATAAATTTTGGCAGGCTACAATGATAAATATCAATGTGCTTCGATATTCTATTAATTAATCGTAATATATTCTTTACATTCCTATATGATTTAAGATTTTAAGGTATTATAAATGTTTCTAAAATAATATTTTATGTCAATGAGATATCCCTTTATTGCTACTCACTTCATAATGTGTTAAAGTTTGCAATTGTTTTGTGCAATCATCATCATCAGCCCATTACTTCCCACTGTTGGGACTTGGGCCTTCCCTTATAGAGAGAGTATGGGCCTTAACCTATCATGCTGGCCCAGTGCAGGTTGGTGGATGTCACATGTCCTTGAATTATTGTGATAAATTCTTGTACACGCCGGTTTCTTCACAATGTGTTCCTTCACCGTATTTAGAGCGAGTCCTGTCTAAAACCAGTAAGCTGAGTGTCATCTAGCTGTACTATTAAATATTGTGTTCAGCCACTCGGCTAATCGACATTTAGATGTGTGGTTGAATGGCATCAATGAAAGGGCTAGCAGTTTTTTTATGGAACCGAGTGATGAGGTGAGCAAGTCTTTCACCTGATGGTAAACGCCAGGCCTGCTTATAACAATTGCAGTGCAAGCCAGAACTTTAATTACCATAAAAAGCACTGCGTTCAACTAACTAGCTATTTTAACCAGTTGGCTGTGAGATATTCAACACATGCTTAGTTACCTTCCTGGCAATGTATATTTAGAAAATAACCGGATATATCAATTGTACAATTGTGAACTCACACATGAGACATTGTGCTTACATGTACTTATATATCAAATGTTTTGAGGTTGCTCTTATAAACTGGGCATACTTTTCATGCTACAACCAAACTAGGAAGTAAGTAGGCCAGTGACTAAGAAAACATGAATCAAAGTTATTGGAAATACTAACTGGATTTGTTCTGTGACACAACATAATATAATAATTGTAATTGACCTTTATCCTATTTTTTTTTTAAATCATGGCCTAAAATGGCTCTTTGTATGTGCGGTGGAAATAAGTTCTCACATATTTGATGTTATAGTCTAATGACAGGTATTCACCACGGAAATAGAAGTGGTTTCGAAGAAGTACCTAATTAAAACAATAAGCACAACATTTTTTCTACTTGTTAGGCTACGATATTTGCATAAAAATCTAGTTTAGGTTTTATTTACTTACTTCTGAGATTTCCCTCCACACTATGCACTGAGATTACACTGTTCGTCACGAGGTCAAATAAATCTTAATTTGGTAAATGCCAATGTACGAAATGCGAAGTCTGCGAGAATCGCTCGCGAACTCAACAAAACAAGAATGACGTTTGCTTGTTGACTTGACTTGACTTATGACTTGTCAATGTCATTTGTCAATTTTATCATGTCATACAGCTTCTGTCAAATGTCATCGTAAGTTTCGTTTAAAACTTGTTTAGTTATTGCATTTATAGACCATGGCTTATTACATTACATGGCTTATTTTTCATTCCATGGTCACAAAATATGATGGAATGAAAAATAGTTTTAACTATTTATAATTCCAAATACTTATTTAAGAAAGACAAGACTATACTCGATTCATAAGAAAATTACATCACAAGAAAAGACTACTTGATTTACATTGCTAGAATATAACGGTTAAAACTGAGTTAGGAGGATATTGTTTTATTTATTATTACCCGACTGCGCAAAGCCAAAGGGAATGGTAGGTATAGATAGAGTATAACAGTCTATGTTTGTACCTACCTCTGTTCGGGAATGGCAAGCGGTGTGTGGTAGGCTCAACCAGAATTTTACTCGCTCATCGCCCCTTCGCTTCGCTTTTCGCAAGTCGTTTTATCTACTCGACCATCGTTTCGCTTCACTCAACCTCGCTTCATTCAGAACCTCCTTCGCAAGCTTGTGGCCGCTCGCTTTTTATGCTGGTGTTTATTTTCCCTCTTTCTGAGGAGTTTGGCGTCGCACGTTGTGCATTTGCCAGCGTCTTGATTTTTTGTTGTTTCATAGACTTATTATTTATGTAAATATTTGGTTTTTTACTAAAGCGGAGAAACCATAGGAAATGTAAATAATAGGGGAATAAGGATAACGATTTTACCGGAAAGGATCAGGTGAGTGGGTATTGGTGAATTTTCAAGTGGACGTGGATGGCCAAATCTGAAACTATAACAAATAACTAAACATGTCAATTTTTCTTGCCGGGAATCGAACTCGTCGTCTTTTAAAAAAATAAAACTGACACCTGCCGATAGTGTACCTTATATCGATCGAATATTAGAAATTTAAATAATTACTTTTTTATTTAAATTTCGGTGAATCGAATTCTGGGAAGCAAGTAGGTACCTAATGTCAAACGACAAACCTAGGTAGGTACCTATTCTCTAAACTCCTAAATGAATACTTTTCACATCTACCTACATTTCATTTTGTTCAATAACGCGTGGTGAGTTATGATGATATTGTAAATTGCTCTGGCATCATTGGGGTATTTAATCACTCAATAAATATTATTCCCGTAGCGCAATGAAACCGCCAACTACGGTCGTTTCTGAATCAAATTAGGTAGGTAGGTACTCCACAATATTAATTTCGCGCTTTCATATATTATATGCCATCGTAGCGGTAACCACATATTATGCGAAAGGCAATATTTTGTAGGTATTTCCGTACACAGACGCTGAAAAATCGAGAAAGGAATGCAAATAAATAAAAACGAAGTCTTCGGTAGGTAATAATACAAACATAGGTACCTTATTTTAGATAAGTAAGTATAGGTTAGTACTTTTACTTACCTACTTATCTCAACCTATTTATTGTGGGTACCTCTAATCACATAATATTTAATAGCTATAACCACTGATCCTATAAAAAAAGTCTAGGATCAGTGGCTATTACTAAGACTCAGACTTGTGGCATACAGGGCAGGCGTGTTGCTTACCATCGGGTGAATGACGTATCGTATGTATGTCTATATATAAATCATGCACATCAGTTTTCAAACTCTAAAATCAACATACTCTCTAACTTTAGATACGTACCTACAAAGCACGTGTTTTGCATTCCACGGTCCACGTGACACAGCGCCTCACTGCACTGCACCAACAAACTTGTTTACGTCAAAGGAAGCACAGTCTCATAGTTTTCTACAACTCGTCTTAGATCGATTTTATCCGAATAAAATATTATTCTTAGTTAAGTAAGAATAGAATAACTCTTTTATACAACCTTTATAACACCATTATACAAATTTTATAACGCCACAATACAAAAACAATTAAAACTATAATAACAACGAACTTAATTTTTTTTTTATATTGCTATCACAATGGGCGGTCTTATCTCTCTTCCAGACAATCCAGAAGTGGAGGAATGTAGACAAAAATAAACATCATTATGGGTTTTACTGGTACTATTAAGTATTCTGTGGTACTAGTTAGTATTCTTTGGTGTTACTAAGATAATTTTGTAGGTTGGTAGGTACATCATAAACGTATCTATCCACTCATAAGTAGGTATGTTTCTATTTAAACTAGGTAGACTGAGATGTCGACCCCATTCTTTAAAAATTATAGGCACTTATTATTCACCCTAAAAATAAGTCCAGCCATTAACCTGCGATTTGTACTTAGGTACTTGCTAATTTTACAGCCTTACCTTTAAACCGTTGCTGCATTCGGCCTACAGGTTCTGACTATAAAACTGTAGTTTTATGATTCAATTAATCTTTTGCTGTTTAATTTTTGGAACTATCTACTATAGGGTGTAGGTATTTCTAAAGCGTTGGCACCAATCAATCTGTCGGGCAGTGAGAATTATTTCATCAAAGTAAGTATTTCTTGTTTTTATTGATATCTGTTTTCATTTGTCATTAGATCAGGAAACTACGTAGGTACAATAATATGGTTCACGAAACTAACCCCAATATATTTCTCTCCAAATGGTTTAAATATTTTGAATCTGTAACAGAACTTTACTAACTATAAAATATTTCAAAGCAAACTCAAACTGCAAACAACAGAATCAGCAGGGCAGAGTACGGTGAGCGTTATCCTCATGAGAAATTAACCGTTCCATTAGTTTTAATTCACTCGCCACCCGAGCGGCTTCGTTATTCCTCTTATATTCGTATAAAAATGCGCTAAAACATTGCCATTGCGCTCAACTGCAAAATAAAACTGAGATATGGGTGTGGCGTAGTAAGGGATTTGTCAGTGGGGAAAGACAGTCGGCTATTTTTCTTGTCCGTTGCAATTTGAAATAGGTAGGTACTGCAGTGTGACGTTTCATATTACTAGGAGATTATAGCATTATTATGCAGTTAGGGACATTAAACAGGTCTACCATAAACCATTGCTGAAGCTTTCTAATTTTTTTTAATAATTTAGTGATGAAAATTTCTTTTCTGTTCCGAGTTAAATACAGAGCCAGTTAAAAGAATTATTAACCCATCGGTCGCCATCGCGTCCGTCGGCAGTCGAGATAAAATTTCTTACGGTAACGTGCAAGGCTCCCGACTGAGCCCAAGTCACCGATTCCCAAAATAGTACCGAAGCAATTGGTCTACTGCAGCAAAGTCTCCTAAGAATGAAATGGAAAAAATATTCATGATCATCATCAACATGTCGCAGGGTGCAGGAAATAAGCCTCTCCGAGTGCACGCCACTAAGCACGATCTCTGGCTACTTACATCCAGCTTCTCAGCCACCCTGCGAAGATTGTCGCTCCTTAGCACTTATCCTTGAGGTCGTCCTCAACTACGTTTTTCATTTCATGGTCTCCATTTAACAACACGTTCAACAACCTCATCGGTAGTCGCTTCTGTAATAATATGACCGAACCACTGCCTCTTCAGCTGACTAATCCTGAGGACAAAGGCCTTTCTTTTGGAAAAATTAATAGGTATATGTATTTGCTTAGTCCAATATTATAATATTAGGTATAATCGATAAATCACCCCCTTTCACCCTACTCTTAGTACGTCCTCTATATGGGGTGTAAACAGTAATTTCAGCGGGGGTGATGCGGAACGGGCTGGCTCTCATTTTGATAGAGACGTCGGGTCCTTGTTTGCTCGTTTGGAGTATTTTTAATTTTGCCACTACGGGTAAGTGTTGGGTTTCGGAACAAAGACAGACGATTGCTATTTTATAGGTCAGTATTTTGTTTCTTTATGCTCTGCAAATTCTAAATAAACGCTAAAAATATGTAAGTTAGTTTCCGGCAACAAAATAAAATCACGAGCAGCACGTTCTTTTGTTCGTTAGTGATTGACTCTCGAATCAAGATTATTTATTATTCTACGTTTGTAAATGTATCAGTTGTCAGAAAGCGTTTATTATGTTATGGCCATAAAACATGTACTTACCTACGTGCGAGTATACTGTCACTAGGTGAAACAATGTCTAACATACCAGCTACCTATCAATTCCGTATCTTTCTTGTAATAAGATATCCTCTATTCCACGCACAAGTAGAAGACAATCAAATTAACAGTTAGCAGCCGAATATGTAGCCATCCAATTTGGTTTCCCTATACGTTCCCAACTAAATGAAAGTGAAGTCCTCTCATTTCATTAAACACGTCTATAATTTTTCCTGAAGTCTCATTACTTCGGTCGGGCTAGGGCGGGTAGTTCGCGTCCCGGTGTAAACGACCACCTTGGTCCGAGTTTACGATCCGCCTGCAATATTGTGCGTGGAAACTTAATGAAAAGGAAACACCAGCCGACATACGTTAGAAAAAATCTTCTTAGTAACGCTTTGGATGGGAGGTAGTATAACTGGCGGGCAATGTTGGGGGTTAGGCTGTTACGGGATTAGGCGCTTATTGTAGGGGTCTCACCTCGTCTTTGTTTGGCTTAGCAGGTGTGTCCGGGTAGTCTAGTCTGGGCTAACAGGTGGATAACCTACTTGCTAATCTTTTGATTTGCATTTACTTTGTGTTATTTTGTCCGACCTAGTAGGTCGGCATAATAGTCCCACTGCCTGCTAATGTTTGTAACTCAAAATAGGAGAGATGCTTCTATAAAGGCATATACTTCATACCGAGCATCCAAATGTCACAGCTTCACACAGCTCAGCGATAATTGACAGGCGCCAACGCAGGCGTAACCACATACCACAAGCAGGTTAACATTGCTCCTGGGTACCTAAAGCTTTATTTTATAGCCTTACTTACAAATATGCAATACCGAACAAAAGTTACAATACGAGTATACCTTGTTTTAGAGTTTCTAAACTCTAATGAAAAAGAAAAACACAAGAATACATGAAAAACACAAGAAGCATGTTTTGCTTGGAGCATTATTTTATTTTGTACCTAGAATAAAAATACATTCTGAGCTTAAATAAGCTTTTACGAATTGCAATCGCATGTACATTTATTAATCTACCGTTTCTAAAACAATTACCATTTTAACTAATCTTGAAGTTGCGATCAAGTTGTTCTTAATAAAATTATGTACTGTGACGATCACGATAAATTCAATTTGGTCTAAAGCGAAACGTATAATAGATTGGTGCTAATAGTATAGGTAGAATGTAAGCAACGTAAAGTAGGTTTAGCTACCTTTACAATAACTAACTAATAAATAGAAACCACAAACTTTACAACAATGCCACATTGAGCCCTTCATAATGGAGAGGACTCTATATTATAATGAAATACCTGCTAGAATATTGAATGCCTGAGAACACAATTATTGAAATAAAATTAACCTAAAAGCTACGAATGGTAATTGACTTAATATCGATCAATTTGTATCAGTAGAATATGAAAGGGAATCGGAAAAACGTTTCGCGGAAAAGTAAACAAAAATCTCTCTGAAGCTAAATCGTTTTATAAAATAAAGTAAGTCCAATAATTCAACACTTCGTCGCTCCTTAGAGGGTGAGAGATAAAATGGAGAAAAACGTTCCTAATTCAGTTTGCTCCCGGAACGGTGTACTCCACAGCCACTAGGTCTGAACACCGACAGACGAAGAAAGGAGGAAATAATATCTATCGATGAATGTTACGAGAACTTACCTACAGTTGGCTTTGGAACTAGACGGCTTCGCTTACTCAATGTAATGGCACCACCGCCGCCGACTCCCGTCGTACATTACTTCAATCTCACTCTTTGTTTCGCTACTTGATAGTTCTTCACTTCTAAGTGAAGACGCGAGATTAGGCGAGTGAATAATGTATCGTACCTATATATAATTTGTATATATATATATATAACAGTCAACAATTGAAGTGTAAATAAACAATGGAGTTAAATCTCTAGTTTATTTAAAGCATTAAACCGAGGCTTTACTCGGAGCCGAGCTTGAATACAAGACGAATTGAGTACATTATCTACAGTTACACTGCGGGGCTAGTTAGCTGTGCTAAGAAACTTCTCTGCGTCGCCTTCAGAAAGGGGGTGGTACGTAGTGGCTTTTATGCACCCGCAGTCACGCAAATTGTGGCGGTGTGCCACGCTTCTAGACTGATTGCAGACACTAGATATAAATATTCTAGATAGATGTGTACAACACTCGAGGCGATGCGAAATTACTGTGCAGTTTCAAGTAGTTTCTAAACATAACTAACCGCCTGATGATTCTAGCTTTGTTTTATGCCGTAACGTTGTATACTTATATACGTCTTAGTTGATTAAAAACTTGGGTTATTAAAATTTCGTTAGAATATAACTGTAGGCATGTAGAGTATATAACATTATGTATATCAATGTTTAATACCTAAGATACGATTAAAGTATCATTTTTTTCTAACAAAGAGTGCTTAAGTATGTACTTAAGTTTCGCGTCGAGTTGGTGCATCTCAATAAAGCTTTTAGCATGTTTTATGTGCACGGAAATTCCGCAGCATTTTCAACACTTATTATGTGTTAGTGCTGCCATGTTGACTTTTACTGAGTCAGGCTGATGTAGGTAACTAATGTACAGCGAATCCAACTGTTCAGTGCCCTTTTCAAATAATTGGAATAGAACTATAAAAGTATTATCGTATATGTACTTATGGTCTTCGTTATGGCCGTCGTTCTCCTTCGAAGGGTTTCTGGCATTTCGCCAGTCTTACCACCCTGTCGTTACATCCTTGTTTGAAGGCGTTTATTTGATATTTAGGTCTGGTGTACCACTAGGGGCTAAAGTAATTTTCAGCTGACGTCATGTCGGTTACTATCGGTCGGCCGAATCATCTTTTTTCTTTGTGTTACATATATAACTAGTTACAAAGGATATACGTATCACTTACTGTAAAATAATAGTAGACTTAAAAGTTTATGGAAGCAACATTCATCATCATTCATTCGTTGGTTCCAAAAGAATATTATTTTAAATATGTAACCACTTAGACAATTAGGTATGTTCTTTGCTACTTATCATGTACCTTATTTGTATATAGCTTTTATTGGTCTTCCTTTGCGTAATCCAATTAGAAATTCCCAGAAAACCCAAAGACTAAATACGGAAAAAGCTACGACCCTTCCCCGAAACAAATGTGAAACTGAGAAAAGTAGGCTTTTATGCCTAGAATTTATTTCCTCGTAAAAAGCTGTGGGCAGCTGAAGGTTTGGCATTTTTACATTAGTTTTGGGTATGTCGCGCTGAGGACCGCCGCCACTTCTGTCAGAATATTCCTAACAAAAGCTGACGGGATATTTCCTATTTTTTCTGGATTTTTCGCCTGTTGTGACGGATAAGCTTACCTGAAATATTTTCCTTTACTAGAGTTTCCTAGCAAAGAATGTTCGTGGAAATATGAGATACTGCATTCTGTGCTTTCATTTTGCTGTTTTGCATTTCAAGAAAATTTTTAGTGCATATTTACTTACATATAGGTAGAGGCGGACGAGCAATATCGTCCGCGTGATGGTGCTGGCATGCAGATATCATGACAGTTGTATTGCTTTACTTACGTACGACAGTTACAGTTGTAAAAGCAGTACTGACACTACCGCTGAACAGTATGACCATAAGGTGGTATATACATAAGTCATTTTAACCAGACTCCTGAGGTCTAGAGCTCCGGAGCTCCTGACGCGTAAGAGCTTGCATGAGCCTTTCTAAAACACTCAGTAGGTATGTGTAAAAATTATATCCTAATACGGAAAATTGTTCATGGCTAGTAACTCATGAGGCTACTACTTATAATCACATTTTAGGTTCATAACATTGATTCTTATAATGTATTATCTATATCTAAATAAAGACTTAGACTGATGTATTTGTAAGAAATATTTTTATATCATTATTTATTATACCAATTTGACTTGTTATTATTAGTATCAATAAACTTATGTCTATGTATAAAAATTAAATGCTGTTCGTTGGTAAGCGCATCACTTCAGAGCGGTTGGACCGATATATGGCATTTTTTTAAAGTGCTTAAGTTTTGTTTAAGTTATGGTCCGAATTAGGTTTGTATAAAAAGAAAAAAATAATAAGTTAAAAAGTCCGAAAAATAGAGAAATTCGGGAAATACTGGAACTGCTTTTTCTATTGGATGTTTGTATGAAGAGGACAATGCCTGTCGGATTAGCTAGTAGTAAATAAAAAGTGGTATTTCTCGGTATTTACTTTTTAATTAACTTAAACCCTTCAAAGTCGCAAATAGAAAGGCAAATACGATATCTGTTTGCTCGCTGCGGCTTGTCAGTCTGGTTGTCGGTTAAAACCCGCTAATCCATTTGCTTTCCGTCGACCATCACCCGTATATGGAAACCAGCTAGGAAAAGCACGAAAATATACTGCGCAATACATGGTAGGAAAATGTAGTAAAAGCTTTGAAGAGATTTTTTTTGTTGGCAACTGGGCTTGGCCTGCAGCCGTTACGGTTTGCTGCGCGGCGGCTACTTGTAAAAATTAAAAATTAATTTTCTAATAACATGAGTCAGACATGATCGTAAGCTTTAAAACTTAAAAATCGTAAAAACCATTTCGCAAACGGCAAGTCTTATTTATAGAAATATTTTGATGTTTAAGTAGTATGTAGTTACTCGTATAAAATTACACCTGGCAATATTAGGCACATTGGTAGCAGGAAAATTGTCAAAGCCCGCTCGGATGTGGCGCAACATTTACCCGCTTTTGTCGCTCAACAACTAAATTGCCTTACGAAAAAATCTGTCCGTGGTAAAAAAGGTTTTTATACAAACCTGATAGAATTAAGGCCTTGTAACACTGGAACACTATAAGCCTATTGAATTTGGCGTCATACATGTTATCGAAAGGAATTCTCGCTTGTGATGCCGATGGGTTAGTGGGTTAATATATTAATTGTAATTAGATGTGTCGTTTAGTCATTGGTAATACCTAATAAATTCCTGCTATTATGCACGAGAACCCTTTATTTACCCATCTGAATGACGAGACGAGCTGGTCGTTTGCCTGATGGTAAGCTGTACGCCAGCCCATAAATATAACAGCAACACCCAGAACATTTTTTTTCAATATCCTGTGCGGCGCTGCACCGCGCTCGTCATCCTGACACAATTAGCTGTTGAGCCTCATAATGCCCAGTAACTTCGCTGGCTACAATGCCCTTCAAACCGGAACACAGTTATGCTTGCGCACTACTGCTTGACGGCTGAATAACTGGCAAAGCGATGGTACCCACCAAAACGGCCTAGCGCATACGAGATACGTACCACCTATTAATACCTGTCCATATAAATGAATGTTTATTATTATAGAACACATAGGGAACAAATCCTTAACTCGTATTTATACCTAACATTCGGTGTAACTTACAGCATTTAATAAGCTGAACTTCACACCAGTGAACTTAACCCCGATTAAAAATCAACTTCCCGAACCCGAGAAAGTTACAAAAGGGCCCAAAGTAATCGATCACCGAAAGGGGAATAGAAATAAGGCTCTAAAATCCATTACTCTAGGCCCTTCCTTTGTACTCCACCGCTCTGGATGACGACAGTTTACTGGATCCAATATAAGAGATATTTATTATTCAAGATGCTTCTACATATTTCATGACGGTTTTCTTCGTGGTTATCTCAAAATGAGCGGAGGCGGTGCCAATACTTTCTGAATAGTTTTAAATTAAAATAACTTTTACATTTTTTATTATAATAACAGAGGTAGGTATAAGCAGATGAGATATCTCCACACAAGTTAAAAAACATAATAATAATTAGTTATTATGTGTCTAACCTACATATTTTTTTTTTTTTACGCCTAATAGATCCATGTTTGGCCACTATCTCACCTGATGTGAAGTGATGATGTGGCCTAAGATGGAGCACATAGATCTAGAGAGAGACGGCAGTTGAGCGGCTGCTCAGACCCGTCTCCCCAACTGAATATTATTATGTTTTTTCAATTACAATATTTTATAAATTTATTCAATTACAGTTTTTTTTATAGTTTCGCGTTGTCAGACTCCACACTTCTTTTATCGGTTTGGTGTGTGGCGAACCTTGGAGTAGGAGTTTTTAGACTGCCCAAAGTCCTCCGACATAGCCTAACGACTGATGTCTTGATCTTAATACAACAACTATGGCCTCCGAAGCACAGTAAATAAAAAATGTAATAATTTACATTCGTTTTTCAGAAAGATCCACAACCTGGGGACAAACCTGGGGGATGGCTTCAGGTTTATACACATGTGCTTGTGTTTATTTGAACCCCGCCCAAGGCTGACATTTCCGGTATCCAATGGGCGGCTGTAACTACTTTACGTAAGGTTCTAAATCGCCGGACGTTTCCCAATAATCAATAAACTATCAATTATTTACAATGCACTATAGGTGCATTTGAAAACTACAGTGAAGTTATAGGTAACAGTGAATAGAGTATATGCTTGACATACTATCTGATAGTTGGTCATTTTGGTACATGTCCGTTTAGCTAACTATATAGGCATACTTATTGGACGTTTCACTTTGTTCGACGTTTTCCTTCTTAGACTTTTCTGATGGGCAGGGAAAATTATTCTTGTGAACTATATGGACAATATGGCGTAAATAAATAACTATAGGTAGGTAGGGATACCTACTAGTATTGCATAACTGATATAAATACCTTCTGGCAAGTCTCACATAGAAATGTAAATGGGTTCCACGGTAGAAGAGTCCTTTGCTCAGCAATGTAATGAAATAAAGTTGGAAATTGTAAATTCCGGCTGCCACTGAACTGAGTTGTTACAATTGTTTCAAATAAAATATGCTCGCAGCCATATTTACCAACCCTTTAGCAAATAATACTGGGTAAACTCTCTAAACAAGAAAATCTCCAGACTCACAACTATATTTTTACTTTAATACAGAAGCATTTTCGCGGTAAGGTGCAAGCAACCGTAGATTTAATCTTATGTGGTGATACAAAGCTGCATGCAACAGCATACCCGGTACATATGTTAGACCAATGTAACTTTTCATTATGCCGCGCCACTGCGTCTTGCGAACTCAGAATTTATAGCGAAATACTGAGCTATTTCGCCTTCATATTATCCTCAGCTTCACATCTAATATTCTATTGTTATCTATTTGTTTCTAGCTCATGAGATATGAAAATGGTGTGTCTTAAAGAATGGAAATGTATTTTAGTGCTATTAATCACTAATGCGACCCGTCGCAGTACAATTTTTATCTAGGAGCGGAATGTCGTTTTATCTAGGGTCGCGTGTGTCGCAAGATTAATAACGAGTATAAAAATGATAGCGACAGATGTCACTCACAACCGGTTTTTCCTGTCAAATTGCCACATAGATCCAAACAAAGATAAAACTATTTTTCTTTGGATCCAAACCTCATTCATACAAGAAAATCTATTTGTAAAACAAAATATGTTTATGTTTTACAATTTATATATATTTTACGTTGCCACAAGTGCCACTAAGTATTGCAATACTTAACAAACAAAAATATAACACAACAAAAATAATGATCTATACAAATCGCGCGACTTTTTACGACTTATCGCACTAGTGGGGTTACAAAATGAAAGAAAAAGGCATCTCGTCTACTCTTTTGAAAGTGTTTGCACGACTCGAACACCGCCGCGCCGGCTGACTATACTCGTATTTTAGGGCTGCCATGAATGTTGTGACTCTGGTCGGGACATTAAGTCTAGAAAAGACACACACATACACACCCACGTAAATAAATGACATAGTCTGATTCTTTTATATTTTGATCGTGTTGATACAGATCCTTGTCACACTTTACCTATACGTACAGCCCTTTAGGAATATGTAGAACTTACTGCGTCCCGCGGGTTCGCCCGCGGTTTCCCGGAATGAAAAGAAGTCTATGTCCTTTTCCAGGACCTAAATAACCTACATGGCATATTTCATCAAAATCCGTTTAGTAGTTTTTGCGTGATTGAGTAACAAACATCCATCCATCCATGCTCACAAACTTTAGCTTTTATAATATTAGTAGGATAGTGTTTAGTTTACAAAAATACACCACGACTGTTTAACATTTTAATTAATGTGGTTCAAATGTCTTGAGAAAACATGCCAAGGGTGGTGTGGCAACGAATAGGAAAAGAGGTATGTTAAGGGTAAACGCATTTTTCCATGCCTCCTCTCCCTTGTCATTCCCGAGAATGAAAAATTTCGAATAAGCGCTAAATATGAAAAAATAGGGAGTCCTACGTAGTTATGAATCATATTGCTGGGACACACGCTGCTGCAATGTTTTTCGTATACCTATAGCTAGATAGTATAAAGGTTATCTTGTGCATCGCGGTATTATTCCCTGGGACTAATGACACTCTAGGACATAGCTTTTCAAACCGGGACATGTCCTGTTATGCTGAGATGTACGTGGCATCACTATCGTCTCCAGAAACTCGACATAATCTTTCCTAGAAGGCGAATACTTATTTCGCTTGATATCTACATTTTTCCGGCTCACTAATCATTTGTGTTGACACACTCATTCCAAACACGAACTAGGAAAGGAAAATGTTTTTGAAAGAGTCGGATAGGTAAAGACTAGATTTCCGGAGTCATATGTACATATTATGTAAATGTTTAGCTTGATGTATAAAGTAAGGAGGAGTAGCAACCAGCTTGAAATGTATATTCGAATGTTATTTCCTTTGAGACTAAAGTACGATGTACTCATAAAATACTGTAGGAAGTTTCATTTCTACGATTTATTTAATTTGCCACTGGTACACCTTGTGGTTGGGCAGATCTGCATAGCGCGCATACTTATTGGCGGATGTACCACACGCCGATCACTTAAAGGCTATTATTTTCATTTTATTTTATATTATATAATTATTATTATTATTATTAGATATTTAATGTGTAATAATTATAATGGATCTCAGTCTGGAAAAATAAACAATTTCATTTCATTTTATTTCATTTCATAGCTTACAAATGTTGCGGAGACAGAATATATACATATTGACATATCTTACTTATATAAGGATATGTCAATGTGTGATTATTGCTAATAATGAACTATTGACTTTGAAATGCCAATAATTGCGTCCTCCTTTTTTATAATGCTGTGCCCGACGGGGTCCATATAAGACATTGTACGTTTATCAAATTATACCTTTGTACTACATATGGAAGCAATAAAGAATCTGAATCTGAACACAAACAGTGAAAGTTGAAAGAGATATTAGTATGACAAATGAACGGTAGCCACATGTCCCAAACGAGTTGAAACCGCGGCCAACATAAAAACAGCGTTTGTAAACGCGACACGTCCCTACGTCCGAACAAACGTCGCGGCGTCCGTAATTACAGCAATTATGAAACTCTTCGTCACTGATGAAAGCGATTTTTCTGTTGCGACTACCAATTACCCGTCAGCCCGTCACCAATTAGTGTACAGAGGAGCTATTTGTAATAAAAACTCGACATAAAAATGTTTGCACGAACTTTATCTCTGAACGTCTCTATGTCTACGTAAATAATGTAGACAGATAGAGCATCTTTGTTTTAGTTTTTAATTTAAGTATTTACACAGAACAGATAATAAAACTAGGTAAACTACTACTTAGTATTTTACTAGATATCTCGGCGCATTTTTGGTCCGGTCTTTAACGAAATAAATATATAAATGTATCCTCTAGCGAGTCCACTGGCCGCCGCGATGCCGCCGCGACGGTCGGCCAATCCGTCAAAACCCTAGTGTGCCACTGGCCGCCAGTCGCGACGGTATGGGATGGTATGGGTTTACAAAACTCGGTCTCATAGATTATTTCTCGTCGAAACGGAATTTTGTAGAAGAATAACCATGCTACCAAATACAAACACTGCCTCGTTCCATAGGAAATAAAAAGCCAAAAATGACTAAACTCATTCGGTGTATCTCCGTTTTCCACCATTTTTGCGTTAATTTTTACCTATGTTTAAATAGTCAACTATGTTTATTGATTCGAACAATACATAAAGACATTGTTTAAAAAATTTAATTCAGATTTTAATTTAAGAAAAGAACTCCTTTACAACTATTTCTATGGAAAATTAATAAAATGACCTTCGTTTAGTCATATCTCTTACAGGTACCATATCAGGCACTGTGGAGAAACAAAGAACTTAGTTCAACACAAATAATAAACAATAGTATCTAAAGCTAATTCTGGGCTGAAATCTTGAGGAAGGTTTTATAAACTAGTAAACTCTTATTTAAAGTAGTAAAGCAATAAAAGTAAGAAGAACTTTTATTACTGGCAAACATAATTATAACCGAAGCAAACGTGGTCTCAGGAGACGTAATAATACAAGATACGAGAAGTAAGACTTCAAGAAAACTAACAAACTCAAATCTAAATACAATAACATTGATCTAGAATAGGATGGAAGTTTCTATACGTATTCCACTTACCTGGGTAAAGCAGTTCAAGTACCTGGGCCATTTGGGTAACCGAGGATATGTCTGAAGACAAGGACATAGATAGGGAGCGCAGGGCATTGTCAGTGAGGTGAAATGTAGGTTTGCGCGTTGTATTTGGCCGGTTAAAGTAACGCTTTTTAAAGCATATTGCCAATCATTCTACACGTGCAGCTGGATCAAGTACACACAAAAATCGTACAATGCCTTGCGAGTCCAGTATAATAATGGGTTTAGGATGCTATTGGGGCTGCCACGACTTTGCAATGCATCAGGGATGTTTGCTGAAGAAAGCACAGACGACTTCTACGCCATTATGCGTAAAAAAAGCGCTTTCTTGATGCGCCGCGTGTGGGGCAGTACCAACAGTTTTCTGAACATCTTTGCCGAGTGTGTGGGTTCGCACTTTCTGAGACACTGGACGGCGGCTCACAAGCCGTTGTCAATGTGTGTGTCTTAGTAATGTCTCAGTGTGTTTGTATATTTTATTTCAATTATTCGTTTTTTACTAATATAGAATAAGTAGTTTTAACAAAATGGATTAATGTCTGATTTGTATTTAAAAAGAAATAAATAACTGAAATGAATCTTTTTACATCATACCTTTTTAGCGGTAGATTATAATCGAAATTAAAAACATCACATTAAAAAATATCGAAAGTTCAAAAAAGTTCTCTAGGAGAGATCACTTCAAGCAATGAGACCACTCATCGTTACACATTTTTAAAACTGTATTACAAATGTAATTTATTCAATTTACGTTGTCACTTATATTAAATTTTATATATCTACCTATCTAGCATACACCTCAGCCTGAGCTTGAAATGCAAATGTGATCTAATGTTATGTATGTATACATAGTTCAAACAATGATAGTCTAACTTACGCTTGTAATAGCATTGCATTTGAAGATAGAATACGTGACTTGAAAAGATTTATGGCTCTCTACAGAACGGCGTTAATTCAGCTAGACTACGGACGTCTCCGTATATTAATGTATTCGAGATCTATAGATAGGTCTTGTTACTACAAAGCGTGGCGTGGAAGTGAACTATGTTCTGCCAGGAAAGTATGGACGCAAATGTAAAACTGCATAGCTGGAAAAATGTTATTCTATACTAAACTAACAAAACTGCGGGCACATAAAATCAACTTTCCAACCGTGAGAAAATATAGTCGTACATTTAAAATTGGATTGGATATAGTATTAGAGCGAATGTTCCCACTGAATGGAATGGAAGATATACGTATTTTTTTATTGAAAATATTTGCTAATACAGTTCAAGGCTCAGATGGAAAATACTAGACGAAAACGTCGAAAGACATTCATATGTATTTGTACCTATCAATTGTATCAATCCTTACGTAGCGTAGTTAGCTCTAGCGTAGCGCGCTACACTTTAGCGTAGCCCGCTACACTACAGCGTAGCACGCTACACTACAGCGAAGCGCGCTACACCACAGCGTAGCACGAAATGTAGCACGTAGAGTGCGTATTAAATGAAATAGAAACGACTCATTTAGATTGTTTTTAGACAAATATTAGTTAGACGAGCTAATTTGAGACGATCTGTTTCTTTAGACCAGCTGCATATTTCTACCAGTCGCGTTTACGACCACCTCATACTATCTCGAATAGTGTAACACAGAGCGTGTGTGGCTCAGCGGGAACTAGTGCGCCTTTCGATCCGAGTCACCTAGGTTCGAATCCCGACTCAGCCCTGCACCAATGACTTATAGTTAAGTGCAGATTTTGCACGCTCGCTCTAAAACAGTGAAGGAAAACATCGTGATGAAACCCGCTTACGCACTTTGGAGTGGTAGGCTCTGGCCGTGGTTATTATACCACCCACCGAACAAAGCCATGCCGTCAAGCGACCTAGTCGTGTTTCGGGATGATGTTTGGTGAACCATCGGGGAGACGGGTCTGTTTTTCATGGAATTGAGTGATGACATGAGCAAGTCGCTCGCCTGATGGTAAGCGCTACGCCTGCCCATAACAATTGCAGTGCCACCGAGAACTTTTAATACCATAAAAAGCACTGCGTAGCACTGCATTGTGCTCATCACCCCGAGACATCATATATTAAGTCTCATATGCTCAGTAGTAATGCTTAATTACATTGCTTAATTTCAGTCTTAATTGCAGCTTCATGCTATACTTATGACTTGAAAACTTTCTACAAGCTGACCTGACAGAGATTGACTGAAACCCGTAAACAATCCGAACGAACAGAGTTTGCATATCGAGTTGTGTACTCACATATTGACTTTACTCGACCATGTTTCGGTAAACTGTTAGCGTAGTACCTGGGTTCGTGCGGCTTTTGCTGTGTTGTAAGCGTGTTATTTACTAGTAGATACAATTTTTTTCTAGGTGCAATGACATTTTCTAAGAACAATTTCTATCTTGTAATATTCTGGCGCTCGGGAGAGGCAGTTATAAGAGGCAATCGTATTTTAAGGTCGATTAAGTTTGTTATCACTTAGCTCCAAAACGACTGGACGGATTTTGATAAAATTTCGTACCCACGCCCGCCAGAAACCCGCAACTACGTCCGTGTAGAATCCAGGATGAAATTAGTTGTTATAGTAACAAACAAATACACACGCACCCTCACATACACATACACTCACCCCCACCCTCACACACACACCGATACACTCTTTCGCATTTATATTATTACCAGAGAAATGGAGATTCTTTTCCAGAAGTACATACTTTTCGCAATACCTTCTCTCAAGCTAAACCACTGGCGCACAACGGGTCCATGTTACAAGGTATCATGTATCTTGATTCTATAGAGTCATGTGTCTATTTCAGAGCAGCTTTGGCTAGCGGCTCATATTTCATAGCGCTCCACCAGGGACTTCGTACACGTGAAATTAAGTGGTAGCCTTGTTCCTGTGCCATGCCAGCCAAACCATACCGTGTTGTAGCGGAGAATATAAAAGCTTTGTGTATTTTCGAACAAGGTTGTTTTTGGATACTTTCTTGTTTTCAAACGTGTATTATGTAGAATTTTGTTTCTAAGCAATAATACATGCTTGTTTATACTTTAACAAACATCGAAAAAGAGGAGGTTCTCAATTTGACTGCATGTTTTTTTGCATGTTTGTTACGCGATTATTCCGCCAATTAAGATATTGATTTTGATGATAATTTTATTTGGTAGGTCATAACTTCAGAGGTAGTCCCATATAAATTTTATCATTTATCAAAATTGATTTAGCGCTTTTTAAAATAAGCAACAAAAATAAAAAATAATGTCTTGAAGTCGGTTTTTGTTTTTTCTAAAAAATAATTATTATGTATGCAATTTATTTCGCCGCAGCCGAGGTTTCAACTCAGGACATTCTCCTTCAGTACCGAAAATGCTCAAAACACATGGAGCCACCAGGGCAGGTACCTCGGTGGTCGAAATACTTGCACACCTTTTCTTTTACCGTCTTAGGGTGACGCGACATCTATTGAAAATATTTCATATATTTATTAAACGACAGGTCTAAATTACGATTAGCTCCAAAGTCTGCCGCGCCAAAGTTTCGCCTCGGCTGCGGCGAAATATTTTGAATACTTAAAAAGTTCTTATATGATGTACTTTTAGGTTTTTTATTGCTTTTACACTTATGTTTGGCTACTATGGTAAAAATGTGGCCAAAGATAGAAAAAATAGATCTAGAGAAAGACGGTAGTTGAGCTATTTCTCAGACCCGTTTCCCGATGGTTCACCGAACAGGTGGGCGATCGATAATCCTAAGCTATGATACAATTTTATATATTTGCTGGTTGTGAATGCGAACCACGTGGCACACTGTGGCCTGTAATACAGGTTTTTTAGAACCTTCCCCAGGCACCAGACTTCACTAGGTTTCGTCTTAAAATATCTACCAACGTAAATACCTATTGTAAAAAAAAGTAAATGAATGTATTACTATGTGCTGGTTCTTCGGTTTTTATTTACATCAAGTAGGTTCTTACCTGAGCAGCTAAACGCCTAATGCTTAATAAATATATGATATTCTGTGATATTTATTATTATTTTTAATTATTTGTTATTTATTTGTATAATTGTTTTTTAATCGTTTTAATAATTTGTTTGGATAATAATAACAATTTTATCTTATGTTGATTGAAATAAATGAAATTGAATTGAATTAAACTCCTAAATAGGATTTTGTATCTATCGTATCGTTTATATTTTACATGGTACCAGAGTATATAAGTATCTATAGAGTTGCAAAGGTCTCCATTAACACGGTCAAAGAACCTAATAGTGTCGCACTGCTGAAGCAATACTTTAAATACCTAGAGGTATTTAAAGTATTTTGACGTTACAAAGATAAGCTAATGCAATAAGTAAACAATTCCATTCAATTCCTAATTTCAACCTTTAAAATACACTTTACTGTAAACGATCTTTGCTTTCTCTATAAACTTTATGTTTAATCCTAAACATCAATAGCGTGGGAGGCCAGACAACAACAATCGACGTTGAATACAATAACAATTTCTGAACCGTTCCCATCACGATCGCTCTGAGTAGATAGAAACTGTTAGCTAATCTGCTGGGAGCATGAATATTCATTGACAGATGTTTCTATCCGGCGGATGCAGTTGCTGGTACTACAGAAAATTTTCCCTGTTCTAGTCTAGTATTGTACGTGGAATATCAGCACGTAATATAAAATTAAGGGGCTAATTTATTCAAAACACAAAGATATATATCGTGTCTTCGTGTTTTGAATTAATGTGACACAGTTTAAGTAAGTGTCACACAGTTTTATAATTCATCATCAGCCTGAAGCCCTCACCTAATGAACGCCACTGAGCTTTATAATTAGTACCAAGATTTTAGAACATGTGTCATCCACCAACCCGCTCTAGGCCAGGGTGGTGGATTATGGCCCATACCCTCTCTATGAGAGAAGGCCCGTGTCCCAGCAATGCGAACATGATGGGCTGATGATGGTGATTAAATAGTTGGGTCCTCGCGAATCATTAAGAGAAGTCTTTTAACAAATTAATGTATTAACTTTACCTTTTCTGTATATTTATGAAAATATAATGTATGTTTGTAAAAATGTGCACAAATTCAAGGTGAATAGTGACCATCACAACATAAACACTAGAAATAAGGATAGAATTGCAGTACCTAGTTTTAGACTGAGTAAAACAAATAAGTCCTTTATGGGCAATTGCGTACGTTTCTACAATAAAATTCCAAAATGTATAACTGAGCTCACAGAAAGTTTTTGACTGTCTCTCTGTGGTGTAGTGGTTGGGCAGGTTGACACAAATCTCATACACCGCTGAGGTCGCGGGTTCGATTCCCGCGACGGGACAAATGTTTGTGCACAGAAAAAAAGCGCAAGCATTTGTTTCGTGTCTGGGTGTTGTGGGACCATGGTCCACATAGTTCCTGGTTCCCTAGATGCATAGGGGTCAGGATCTATGTATGTGATCGTTGGGCGTTATTTTATTTATTTATAGAAAGTAGATTCAAATTGCGTGTGAAAAAAAATACTAATGAAAAAAGCATACAGTTAATAATTACATAGAAGACAAAGATGCATGGAACATTCCACTTCTGCCAAGTAGCCAACTGGCACATAAGAAACATAATATTGTCAAAATCAAACATAAAATATTGTGACAAAAGTTATAAAAAAATTGCCCTTCAGTTTTTTGCCGTATCTTCTTAGTAGTGGCTCTTTTTCCGATACGGTGGTAGTCATTGTTATAATTTACGTTCATGAGTGCGTCTGTGATGCCAATAATTAATAAAAAACTTTTGATTGATTGATTGATTAATTGATTGATTAATTGATTGAAAAATTACGTGTGTTAAATATGCCAATTGATGTCCAAACTTCAAAATGAAGGTGGCATCAAATGATAATGAATTGCCTTTGGGTACCTCACTTTTTGCATAATTTTTGACTTAATAATCAAAGTTACTGACACTTTATAAGCAACTGAGTTGCTACAACTTGCAAGTATTTTAGTACCTAAACAAGACAAATTTTATATCTCTCAACTTTTTACGGCCGTAAGCAGCTGTTCATAACAAGCGTCTCTTGATAATCTTCACAGAAGTCCCTTAAAATAGCAGTTCTCGCAACAACTTATTTAATAAAGCTACACAAAAGCTTATATTGAGATAGATAAGACAATAACACAGTAGTAAACAGTTCAAGAAGATTCTTTAGAAGAAGAATATTTTGGTGATTCATTGTATTTTTAATCGACTTCAAAAAAGCAGGAGATTCTCAATTCGACTGTATGGTTTTTTATATGTTTGTTACGCGATTACTCCGCCAATTATGAATTGATTTTGATGATCCTCTTTTATTTGGTAGGTGATACTTCAGAGGTGGTCTCATGTAAATTTTACCGAAATAGACGTAGCTCTTTGTTTGAAAATCAACAAAAACAAGGGATAAGTATAGCCTTGAAGTCGGAATTTGTGTTTTCTTTTTCAAATACATAATTATTTCAGAAATGTCCTACTTTTCTTCATTTTAAATGTACAATTTTCTAATTATAAGTGATATTACAGGAGGTTCTTAATAGTGTTAGCTTACCATCAGGCGTACAATAAGCTCATCTCATTGCTCATAAAACAATCTTTGCACTGAAAAAATATCCTTCTCTACTATTTTTAATCCATAAAAAATATGTACTCTAGGAAAGATGTTTGATAAGTCTGAAACGCAATAAAAATATGTAGTGTAATGCCGCTGAATAAGATATTATATTCGGCGGAAATACACTAGATATTTTCATTGCGTTTGAGATTTCAGATGAATTTCTGCAACGTCACGCCAGATTCCTGATTCTGATTCTGATTCACATTCCCACCCAAACACGCACCCTCACACACACGCTTACACACATCTATATCCCAACATACGCACACGTAACCTTGCACACTCTACACTCACACTATATTTGATAGGTTACCTTAAATTAAAATTAGTACTGTAGTTCTAAAAAAACTAGGACTAATAGGTCTGTCCAGGCCTCCCGCGATACAGGCAAAGAAAACTAAATATTACTACGAAAAGAAGCGACACTCCCACCCCCCCCGCTAATTTGTCGTCACCCGCAACAAACCGATGAAAAAATGGGTAATACCGTGCTTGCGTCACTCGGTTGTCACCGCTCGCTACGAATGACTAATGAGTGACATTCAAATGTTTATTTTATATGTGCAATCAATTGATGTTATTTGAGGTTGTTATGCCCTTTTTGGATGGCTCGGTGAATTTGTATGGAGTGTCGGGGGTCTAATACAGGCTTGCCTTAGTGCGGGGACCATTAGTAACCACATAGTATGTACTTTAATTATTGTAATTATTATATTTACTCGTAAGTTCTTTTTTTGGTTTTGTATTTTGTATTCCATTACATTTTTGGTATTTTTAATAAACGTTTAAGCACGTTTACTTACGCTAACAACTTTATTTATCCCATTTCAAAGAAAACCATTTAAGGCAAAGTGACGTGAAGAGTGTAGAGTGCATTAGCTCGAATTTCTTTTACTATTCGTGGCCGCTAAGCGACGTCGAGGGACATGTCCCCCGACCATTAAGTTAAAACGCTTCTCGCCGAGCTCTTTGTTCTTAATATAATTTATACTTTACTCAATAGCCTTAGTGACGTCTTGACCAAGTGAATAGTGCTGAGCTGAGCCATATCGAAATGAAAAAGCTGAGTGCATTACAAAATAAAAGGACTATACTCCGTCCAAACACTTATAAAACTTTTGACATATGCACGCCTATGTAGTTCCGTAATTATGAAACTGATGAACCATGGTGAAAAAATTAAATACTTTATGAGCACTGTTTTATTTTCACAATAGTGACGAGACGTGCTAATAATCTTCGATATTTTTAGAGCTCATAGATTTATAAACAAAATATTTTTATAGAAAAAAACAAAAACCGACTTCAATGTATCTTCGAAGTCCAAGGTCAAATATCGATGAAATTTATATGGGACAATTCGTAGCTATACTGAATCCAACGCAAAAGAATTTTAGAAATCGGTTGATAAATGACGGACTTCTGAGGTAACAAACATAAAAAATAAAAATACAATGGAACAGAGAACCTCCTCATTTTTTTAAAGTCGGTTAATTATTAAGGTGATTTTCCATAAATATATAAAGGGTTGTTAAATATATTCATTCCTACATAATTATTATCGATCAGTACAAGGTTAAATATTAAGATATAAATTATTCCAAATAAAGTAAATAAAACAACCAACATAATTAATGTATTTTTTTTATAAAAACATGCGTAACCACCTGATCATTTCTATAAACAATACAAAACGTTGAGCAATAAATTATTTTTAAAAAAAAAACTAAACCGTCTTCAAAACCACAAATGGCACTCAAAAGTAAAAAATAAATTAATATAATTATCATAAGCGCTACCCACTCATATATTTGAAGTCGGTGCCAGCCAAGTCTAATAGGTAGCAGATAAATACTATGTATATAGTAAGTACTACTTGTAGGTAGTATCTATCTACTACCTTTTAGACTTGGCTGGCACCGACTTCAAATATATGAGTGGGTAGCGCTTATGATAATTATATTAATTTATTTTTTACTTTTGAGTGCCATTTGTGGTTTTGAAGTCGGTTTAGTTTTTTTTGAAAAATAATTTATTTTACCCTTTTTAGTGAAAAACAAGTTTTAATTAAATTAATTCAAAAAGTTTTTAAAGACAAGCTTTTATGATCTAGAAGTCACATCATGACGAAGTTTAAAACGGGCTATCACAATTAAATAAAAAATAGTTAATTAAGCCTGTTAGCCTAAGAAACTGTTAATTTTGTTTTTCTCATGCAAGTGAATGTATATTCTTTATGAGAAATAAATATCTTAAACCTAAAAATGCATGTACAAAAAAATGTCATGTCTGTCCTATTCTCTGTTGAGGAGTTCCCTCGCCGGAAGTCAATCCTGGGTGTATCTGCCATGTCATGATGGAATTTAGAACAGGCTATTATGGTTAAATCCATTTACGAAATGTTGTGTCTGTACTATTCACCGTTGAGGAGTTCCCTCACCGGAAGTCAACCCTGGGTGAAGCAGGTGAAGCAGTCGAATACAAACCTCCACCTTTAGAAAGTTGGTTACGAAAAAAACAAGAACCGACTTGAAGATTAAACTAATATTTTTTGTTGCTATTTTTTTCAAAAACTACTGAATGAATTTCGATAAAATTTATATGGGACCACCTTTAAAGTATTACCTACCAATCCAAAAAAGAATCATCGAAATCAATGCATAATTGGCGGAGAAATCGCGTAACAAACACACAAAAAAAAAAAACATACCGTCGAATTGTAAACCTCCTCCTTTTTGAAGTCGGTTAAAAATGGAATATCAACCTGTTAAATCGATTAAAACTTATTCATGAATAAAGTAGATTGTTAGAAAGAAAGAAAGATTGATAGAAAGTTATCAACGATTCCTTCGATGTTTCATTCACGAAAAATAACTGAGATATGTCTATGGTCGTATCTCCGTTATTTTTCGTGAATAAAACATCAAAGGAATCGTTGATAACTATAGTTTCAATGTTAGCTTGATTGCGTGCGTTTACGTTTCTTAGCGGAGAGCTTGATCGGTTCCCTGTTTTCAATGTCTGTCAGATCTTTGCTGTGGGTTGCGATGACTAAGGTCGTATCTCCTTTATTTTTCGTGAATGAAACATCGAAGGAATTGTTGATAAATATCGAACAAGTCACAAATAACTGTTTGATAGCTTCACGACTTGTCTTGAACAAGCTGGGACTATGTGTACTTAGCTTAAACATTCACCGCTTCATTAGGCGAGTCGGACGAGCAATACTTCCTAATAGCCTGTCATATATATTTAACCACAATCATTTGCTTTCGGAACTGAGCAACGAACGAGCAAATCGTCCATCTGATGGTAAGCGCCACGCTTGCCTTTTAAAAGCATGAAAAGTACTGCGAAGCATTTATTAAGTAAACTGTGTTTTTGCTTCTGGAATATTGCCTAATATATAGATTAGTACACATAATATATAGGTATATTAGCGTATTTTTTGTATCAGAACGGGTTTATTAGAAAATCAGCATCAAGTTTAGGCATTTTATGCTGAGTAGAGCCGTGTCGACACTAAACATTTAGAATTATTTATTACTTCTTTTTTTATAATGGGACAATTAGCCCACATACCTAACTGTGTTTGTTACTTTATAGTGTTGTAAAAAATTGTATGTTTGGATATCTTACTTCTATCTCAGTTCTAGATAAGTATTACCTTCGTTGCCTGTCAGTAGCAAGCTTCTCTATTTCAGTTTGAAGCGATTGTATTCAACAAAATCCCATCTATCGACATTCATTTTATTAACCTATTTCCGAGAAGAAATGCCAATAAGTATATACATATATACCTTTCGCTAGCTACATACATGAATAATGTTTATTATGTATGCGAGAGAACTAGATTCTCTATGATGGAAAGCTCAATTTCCTGCCTTCTAAGTGACCAGACCTTTGGGAATCTAATTTACAAAGGGCCCCTTTGAAATACACATTTAAGCGAAAGCTTTTATATTTGCCCGCTCGTGTAGTAATTTTTACGAGCTGACCTTTTATTTAGGGAGCTGAAAATCGCTGGAAATCGTTTATTTATTTCTCTCATCGCCATTCAGGTCTGACATCTGTGAAGCGAAATTGAAACCGTGGTTTTTGTGTCGTTTTATTTTCGGTGATAAAATATTGTAATTGGTAAAGTGGCACGCAGTAAGGCAAGAACATAAAATAAATTGGTATATGTGGGTAAAAATCATCTCCATTGTGCCTTTGAGCATTCCTAAATATTTGATAACAGAATTTATTTGACTGCCATCCAGGTTCATCATGTTATATCAGCTGAGTTAAGTGTTACCAGAGAAATGAAGAGCTACCATAATAAATTATAGTACTTATTGTCATAAGTTTTGTCTTTTAAATAAAAATGCTCAAAATAAACTTTATCGAATTGAATGATTCAGATACATATACATATCTTAAAGTAGAATTTTGCACAAATTTTAATAAGTAAAGTAAAAGATATTGATTAAGTGTCTGAATGTACGTTATTACAAGATCAATAAACAGTCCTCGTGTCCAGATCAGAGTGCACATAAAAGTGTGTCGCCATCTGGGACCGAAGCCATCCATCCGATGCATAACGACCGCGTGGCTCCAAGCGGAATAGACCAGTATTAAAAAACGATATAAAATCAAGCAGTCTGCTTTCTCGTGAGAGCAGTCGTCAAATATTAAAAAGATATGTTTTATTCATGAACGAAGTGAACGTGTAGACGGGTTTAAATTATTTCCCTACTTTAACATCCTGCGAAGACGTCAGGTACGTAGTTGAAATATTTTTAAAAATCGTTTCAAATAATAAAAATACAGCTGCCAATTGTCACAGTATATTAAATAAAAAATATTTTTTCCCCATCAGGTTGAATAAAAATGTCATGTGTCAGATCAGAGTGCACATAAAAGTAAGTCGCCATCTGAAACTATCCGATGCATAACGACCGCGGCTCCAAGCGAAATAGAACAGTCATAAAAAGTATAAAATCAAGGAGACGAGAACATCGCCAGTACTCGTCAAGGCTAAACGACCTCAACGTATCTAACAATCAAGGACCAGGGATGGTTAGTCTTAGGTTATATATTTATTGAGAAGATCAACAGCATTATGATAAAGTAATAGTACTAATATTAAAGGGTTACACTAATACAGCCTATATATAGGTAATAATAGAAAAAAAATGTATAAGACCTTTATTTATATATTTTTACGTTCGCACTAAAAAGGATGACCCAAAACCTTTAGGACGAACAGGTGGAACTTCTACCTTGTAGGGGTGCCGTTGTGCCGATCGCCTAGTTGTCCGATGGTTTTGTATTCATATAGGTAACTTATATAAAAACGAAAGGTATAGTTCCATATATATTTGTTATTATTTGACATACGACTTTGTTCACATAGCTAATGAGTAAGTATAGTGAGAAAAAAAAGGACAACATACGGTAATACGGGTACGTATAGTGTTTATGTGTGTATGTATGTGAGTGAATGATTGTGTGTGAGTGTAGGGACTGGAATGTGAAGGATGACTGTGTGTGTAGGTGCAATAATAATTTAATGTTATTTAACTGGCTTTCGCTTTTGGCTTCACAATAGGATTTACTGTGTTCATATGGTTCTTTTTTAGCAAACACGTGTAGTAGCGGGCGATAAGAAAAAAAACAGTAATATCCCGTTGTTTGTTAATCAAAGTCAAAGTCAAAATGTCTTTATTCATTTTTGGCATCACAGACGCACTTATGAACGTCAAATTATTTATTTATTTATTTCTCAAGCACAAACAGTTTATTATCACAATAGTCATAAGATATTTATTAAAATGCACTTTTAAACGTGAAATACACAAAATACAAATCAATTAAAACGTTAAAACTGTAATTTAAGATATCTTGACTTGAAAAAAAAAGGAATATATATGTCTACCCAATTCTTTCCCATACCTACTTTTTTTAAAACAGACTGGGTCTGCTTTAGACCACAATTTTACCTGATGGGAAGTGACGATGTGGTCGAAGATGTAGCATCCTTACCCAGTAAATACTTGTTCACTCTAGATTTGAACACATCCAGATTGTATTTATGTGGAACACAGACGACGGCAAGGCATTCCACTCCCTTGACGTGCGCACTAAAAAAGATGACCCAAAACGTTTAGTACGAACAGGCGGAACTTCTACCATGTAGGGGTGTCGTTGTGCCAATCGTCTAGTTGTCCGATGGTAGAATGGTGAAAGGGGATACTCAGATTAAAGTCCAAGCTCGTAAAAGAAATGCGAAAACTGACTCTACCAGTGCTTCGGAAATATGCCCGCTAAAAAGATCGAGAAACTCTGCGGGAGTGTCTCTTTTTTCAACTCTTTTAAAATGTCTCGAAATATAACAATGCACAATTAAATGTAAATTAAAATCAACAAAATGTCAAACAAGAAGTACGAGTGAGATGTCCCATAGTATCAGTAACAGAAAAATATAATTGTTATCATCATGGAGCTTTGGGCATACATAATAATGTACGACCGTATATAATAAACAAAAATCTTGGCTTTGATCAGAATACTACATCGAAGGCTTTGACGAATCGCACCGATTTTGTTGACAAACTGTATCAATAGAATTATATTTCAAAGGAAAATATATTGAAGCAAGAGTAAAATTCTAAGCGCTTAAAGCACTCGTCCCCAAAACACATAAGCAATCCGTCTAGTACAACCCGTTAAAGGATGCAGTGCCAACAGGATTGATGGATGCGCTAACAAAAATCAAACAATGCCAATTCTGCAGCGATGCAGATTTTGCAGATTGCTGCCAACGACCGGGCGACGCGACGCTAAACAAGCAATGGCAAAACATGGTACAGATTGCAATACGAATTCTAAATGTTGATATTAAAACAATGTTACACAAACTATTCACATATGTTTATTATTTGACTCGGTACTTCTACAGTATTCATACACTTATCTTCTGTGACAGAAGATATAGGAGTATCTACTATTTTGATTTTAATTGCCACTGTTTACACGTTCATTTATAATTGTTGTTTCTATTCGAATCACGTTATGTATTATTTAGCGGAAATGTCGATATAACGATAATGTCGGTTGACAAATGAATTGTAACTTCGAATCTCGCTTCATATTAACTAGCTGTTCATTTCGTGGCTCTACCTACGTCCCTTCTGTTTCCGGTTTTTATTTCTTTAAATAACTCGTTAAGAAAGGACAGACTCTTCTTATTTCTTGTCAGTGTGTGGCCAACCCTAGTGTCGAAGTTATTAGACAGCCCAAAGGCCTCCGACATGGCTTCACTGTTATTCTGATAATAACCGGGACTAAGGCCTTACTCTGAAAAAGTAATTACGATCTTCGTTCTGTCGGATGAAAGGGACAGCGCTATGCAAAAGGCATAAGAGTGTCTCTTTTAGTCCGCACGAACGAAAGCAACTCGGAGTAGACCCCCAGTGCCATCAAAAGCACGGACAGATTAAAATCTTATGACTTCTTACGATGTTTTACATGAAGTTTTACTTTTTTAATTGTAATGTTTGTGTGGTATTTTATGTCAATTACATAGGAAAGAAACTACAATTGATAGTTGGCACTTTATAATTTTACACTTCTTCAATCGAGAAATCTGAGTTTGAGCACCAATGCCTACAAACATTCGTCTATTTCCATTGCACCAGTCCAATAATATTAAGGTTTAATTTGGAAAAGTTTCATAATTTGAACGAAATTTTATACTCTTCCATTTTATTGCCAAATAAATCTTCTGGATACTTCTGTTTCACTTTCACTCAATACTCAAATGCTATAAAAACTTTATAGAATCCACAGCATAGCGAGATTGAGTCAATAAACCGATCATTAAATGCATCGAACTAAATCAAATCCACAAATATCGTCGTAATTCCATAACGTTATATTGTTGTTTATCAATATTCATAGCGCAGTAACGTACAGAGATGTGAACAGGTTTGTAATCAAGGTGGATGAAAAGGGGCAACCGTATTAATCTACTTTAACAACTCGGTTTCTGTGTATCTTTATTAAAACCACCAACCTTTCTATTTCCATTGTCCATAGAACGGTTTAGGGCACGCTCCCATGTCAGGAAATATCATTAAAGAAAGATAGTATTTGAGCTTGTACTAAGGAAGATAGTGGTTCTTGGTAAGGGGCTAATGCCCTTTTTAGCCGAAGCCTGACTGGTGCCTGTAACATCGACAGCCATAACAGAGTTTCCACTTGATGTCTGCCAAATATTCACTCAAATGTGTCAGTAATAGAGCACGTACTTGTGCGCTATTGTTATTTCGAGAGGACGTTTATGGATACGAAACGCCCGCCGTTGCTATCTTAATAACTAGTTATTTTGCTATTTGGGTAAGAAATAGGGTATGTTTATTATTCTTTACTTAAATTAATAAACATAAAGAGTAACTATTAAAGAAGAAAATAGTTTAGCGTACTTGGTTCGTATATATTATAAACTAGCTTTTCCCGTGACTTCGTCTGCGTAGATGGCATTTTAGCAAGAACTCTTCATTCGCTGGTATATGAGAGCGCGTACTACGAAGAAGTAAATTTGTTCTTTATAATTACCCAACCGATTTTGATGTAACATACCCTATAAAATATAATCTAAGTTAGGCTACGCTACCAAACCCTGAAAATCAAATTGAAATCTGTTTGTTTTACGAGTCTATAAATAACAAACATACAATGTTACAATTTTATACTAGTAAAAAAAAAATACAGAACAAGGTTACTGAATCTCAAAGAAGTAGCAAGATACAATTATTATGATGACGATAATAATAATTATGTCGATAGAAATAGTGTCTGTTCTCAGTGAACCAGACTGCAGTGTTGCAGCAGCGTTTAAATCTCGTTATAACAAGGAGTTTACCGTGTTTGAGGATAAAAAACCAACTAAAACAGCAATTTAGTACGACAGGGTAAGTAGAAAAATACAATACAATACAATACAATAAAACTTTATTGCATACCACAAACATAATTACATGAACAAAATAGAAATCTTAACTAGGGTAATACAATTGGCGGTCTTATCGCGTAATGCAATCTCTTAAAGACAACATTAAAAAAAAAAAAAATTTAAATAGGAGATTTTTTAACTACTTCACTATCACTACATATTATAAAACAAAGTCGCTTTCTCTGACCCTATATCCCTATGTATGCTTAAATCTTTAAAAGTACGCAACAGATTTTGATGCGGTTTTTTAGGTTTATATGTATAATAGCCGTGCGAAGCCGGGGCGGGTCGCCGGTAAATTATAATTTGTTAATTCAAGAAAGTTTACAATTCAAAATCATCCACATCACGCAGTGGTAGGTAGTAATTATGGTACATATACCAATCAACTTTTTATCTAAGTCTAAGATAAAGTCTCAGCCCCGTACCCGTTAAGTAGGCATGTCTATACCTAGATAAAAATATTTACGCACGAAGTCTTTACACTTTGCAATTGGTACTTATACTTTCATTAAAGGATAATTTTCAATTGATTCGTTTCCCAAATAAAAAAAACTTCGTTATTAATCAACTTGGTGAAGTTACAGCGACACAGACCCTTCCACACTTCCAAACTGCGATAAAACGATTACGAACAACAAGAAGAGCTTCAAACAGCTGCGAACAAGAAGTGCTACAAACATCCACGAACAATAAGTGCTAGAAACACCCGCGAGCAATAATGCAAGTTCCTTCGATCCTATCTCGTATCTTAGTAATGAAATGCAAACGCACCCGGGTTTCCTTATAGCGTTTCATTAATCTTCTGTGGCTTCACTTTTTCAAGGCGCCTACAATTTGTCTGGGCATTTGTCATGATTTCGGTCTTTCCTTATTTGTTCGTGTGTAGGTGCTGGTGACGCATTGAGGGAAGGGCAAGATTAAGAGGCTCTTTATGAAGATTAGAATCTTAAGTTCTTATATTCTCTATTAGTATTAATAAACGTTAGATCGACAATTATTTTAATTTCTATTTATTTATATAAAATTTCTTGTAGAGGTGTTTTTTTAATATATGATGGAGTACGTTTGAACACCATCTTGCCAGATGTTAAGCGACTATGTGGCTGAGGATGGAGCACGTAGATCTAGAAGATACCTATTCACTCCTTATTAATATTTGAATTCTAAAATCACATTAAGATTATGAAACTTAATGAATGTGATATAGGATAGTGCTATAGATACCGATTAGTGATTTCCGCAGAAAACCTTTGTAGTAGCTATATATGCATTTCAACTTAAAACTACAACCTTATAATACACTCGAGAGCAATGAATCCGGGTCACTTAAAGAATCCTAAAAATCTCGGAAACTAAAAATGCTAGGTTAATGCAATAAATTGTATTTAATAGACAATGTAATACTCCTTAAATGAAGGTATTAAAACTTCTTAGTTATTGTAAAGTTATATCATAAAAAAATCAAATTTGAAAAAGGGCCACTTTCGAAGATGGAACTACGAAATTACAGCATTTGGTTTTGCTTTTGTTTGTAATCTGTCATTTATGTGGGTACATAAACCATGTTGATAGTGCTCTATATTCATTATTCAAGCTGAAATTATGTCGCTTACGCCTGAAGAATGCACCAGAATACTTACAATGCTGGAAACCGGCCGGAGTCAGCGCGATACAGCCAGGACTGTCGGTGTGTCGCTTTCAACAGTACAAAGAGTTCTCCGACGTTACGAAGAAACTGGTTCTAACCTACGCAGACCAGGAACGGGCAGAACCAGGTGTACCACAGCACGAGAAGACCGATACTTGGTGAACACCATGCTTCGAAATCGCTTTCTCAAAGGAACTGAATTCACCAATCAGTTTCGACGCCTCGGAGGAAGTAACCCAAGTGCATGGACAGTAAGACGTCGGCTTGCTGAATCTAACTTAAAACCCCTTAGACCTGCAAACGGCCCTAAACTGGAGCGTGGGCATCGTATTTCGAGACTAAGATATGCCCAGAGCCACGTAAATTGGAGTATTGAAGATTGGTTATGTTATGTTCTCCGACGAATCAAAATTTATGCTCTACAAGCACGATGGAAGACACAGAGTGTATCGAAGACCAGGGGAAAGATTCAAGCAAGCATGCATCGAAGAAAAAGTAGCCTACGGTGGTGGGTCTGTACTTGTGTGGGCCGGAATTTCTTCTGAAAGTCGCACAGAGCTGGTGATCATAGAAAACGGCTCTTTAACTAGCGTAAGATATGTGGAAGAAATCCTCAATGATCACGTTGGTCCATTTATGGTCAATTTAGGTGAGGATGCTATATTTATGCATGACAATGCCCGACCTCATACAGATAGGATTGTGAATGACTACCTTCAAGAGATGAACATTACTCGTATGGAGTGGCCAGCGCGCAGCCCGGATATCAACCCGATCGAGCATGCTTGGGACGAGCTAGGCAGATGCGTAAAACAACGAAACCCTCCCCCAATCACGCTTCGTGAGCTCAAAATTGCTCTCACAGAGGAATGGGAGAATATTCCCCAAAATCGTATAAGGAACTTGGTGTACAGCATGCCAAACCGCGTAAACGCAGTTATGGAAGCACGAGGAGGCAATACGAAGTATTAAAATTCAAGAAAATCGTAATAAAGTTCAAAAATTTCATGTTTCCTATTTTTGTTTTAAGGAGAGATCAGCAGTTTTTTTCTTTATGTAATTTTGTGTTAATAAAATGTATGGTGACTCATATTTTTTTTACTTTCATTTAAGAAGTATTACATTGTCTATTAAATACAATTTATTGCATTAACCTATCATTTTTAGTTTCCGAGATTTTTAACATTCTTTAAGTGACCCGGATTCATTGCTCTCGAGTGTACAAATTGGATTGAAATTTCGAATGGAAGTAGATGTTCAAATGCCAAAGTTGCACAAATTAAGCCGTGCACAAATTAATTTTGGGAGTGTATAGATGTTTCATCTTCAATTCCTTGTCGACGTGTCGACGAAATCATACAGATGTATTTCATTAGTTGACACATCTCGATCGTTAGACACAACAGTTTATTTGACTAAGCAACAAACTAATTATAGTTCTGAAGAGGTCAAAATACTATCTTAAATTCAAGTGTCACCATCTTTGGCCGGGTATCTTTGTTGACCCCTGAGTGCGTCCACCATAAGTCTTATTGTTATAATAATATCGTGACAATATTGATGAGTCCGTGTCAGCCTATTTGTTTTTCTGACGGATAATGATGGGACCTCTTATGTCTTAGCTTTCCACAATTAGGTGGATGCGTTCCGCATTGGAAAACGCTTTCAAGTAGCCGGCTATGGATGATTGGGTTGGCTATAAATGGGTAAGCTTTAGGTGGCTATAAATAGCTTTACGATTGAGTGCTAGTTGTAGTACTTACGAATGGTTTCGTCAATACGATACAATAATAGCTGTTTATTTGCACCAATACTTTGTAGAAATAACAAAAGTACTGTGTCACATTAAAAAAATGCTTACCGAAACAGCTTCTGGATGGAAAGATTATGAGAAGATGTAAATTATGCATGGTCTGTGGTCTGTCAACAAATGAAAATCATAATAATATTAATTGAGACAAAGTGCAAGATATTTTTTTGTCACAATTGTAAATAGCTCTTATATAAATTGTGTATATTCTGATAAATCTACACTATAATATTAAAAAGAGGAAAGATTTGTATTTTTGTATGTTTGTAACGAATAGACATAGAACGAGATTAAGATCATAAATAAACTCAAAAACAACTGCACCGATTTTAAACGCACCATTAGAAAGCTACATTATCTCTGAGTAATATAGGCTATATTTTATTATGTCGACGCTAACGAAGTCACGGGCGGTTACTACTATAATACAAAAATAAATATAATTAAATGCCAATTTTATTTAAATACATATGTACTTAAAATGGTGTATGCTCCAACCGCAGTTGTAATATCACCCACCGAACAAAGCCTTGCCATCAAGCGACCTATACTATAGTTATGTTTCAGGATGATGTTCGGTGAACCATCAGAGAGACGGGTCTGAGCAGTCACTCAACTGCCGTTTTCCTCTAGATCTATGGGAGCGCATTGTAAAGGCACACAACCACAGAAAGATGGCAATGCGCGTAGCGTTTTGATGTAGCGTGGATTATGTGTGCTTAGCGTCAATGCTGCCAGTATAATTTTTAGGAGTACCTATGTATAGAAGTTCTTAATATTCTGTTTTATTATATATATTATATATAACTACTTTTAGTATAGGTAATACAATTTTATATATACATTTTCGTAAAGCTTTATATAATAAACACTTACCTTCTGGTTTAAAATTAAATTAACCACTTAAAGAGTTAAAAGATTATTTAGACCAGCTATATTGCTGCTAGCAACGCGAAACAGCCATTCGTCCATCAACGAAAGTCTTCAAAGCTCTCCAAGGCAAATAACTCCTCTCACCAGTAATGTTAATATATACATTTACTATATAACTACTTAACTAATCTAAACATACACATCTACATACAGTCAAGTTTACATGCACACGCGCGCGCACCATCACACACACACACCCTCATACACAGACACACACATACACCCTTTATACATACTCGAATCCTTTGCTAGAGAACACTGAATACATAATTGTAATAATTAGGAAGATCTGTCATTGGCCTATATTAGATTTTAACTCACATTTTTGTATAAGCTGTAGATCATCTTATAATAAAGCTTAAGCAAAGCTTGCATTCTGAGCTCGCTTCAACCACCCCCAAAGGCATTTCAATAACAACACGTCGGGATTAATTCACGTTATTTAGCTCTGTAAAGTTACTATTGAGCGCAAAATATAGTTTCATTAGAGCCGTTTTCCTCTTGACGAGGGGTCTTGTCGACGTAGACAGAGGTATTTTATTGTTGCATGCCAGCTTCACCCGGGGGTATACTGCTCACCTAATAATGTAAATGATGAATTTTCGGTATAATGTGTCTGGAACAACGGTTAACGTTGATATGAAGTTTTGGGGAATCAAGTTTCTATAGGATTGATTTCTGCCTGTAGCGCAGGAGATACTTGTGTGTTGTATTGCTCAAGAGGTGAGCGCTTGATTATAACAAATGCAAATTCATCGTTTCATACGCCCGTGTGCTTCAGACATGTCAGGAGCTAATATATAAATCAGCAGTAACGCTCACCTTTTACACATAAGCGTAAAAAGCGTAAAAAGCTCCAATAAGAGTGACATTTTTATTTTCCTTATCAGCAGGCCGATTCAGAACGTCACGATAACTCGTTGTCGATCGATTCAGTTTCATATCTTACGATGAATAAGATTGCACACAAAACAAATTCCGTAATTGCAACATGTAGTTGATACCGATATCGTATTAAATTTTCGGGTTGAAATAGCTCGAAAACGAACATACAAAACGAGATCGATAATAGTCGAATCGATTCGGTATTCGTTGTCGTGAAGTTCTGAATCATAGGGCAGGTTAGAGTTATTCCGAAAAAATCATAACGTGAGTAGACTTGTTTAGTCAGAATGTCAGAATGCGAATGTGATTTCTCATCACTGTGCATTTGAGACTTAAAAACTGATATCTGCCGGTGACGAGTGCATTACGGTGCCACGCAGGACGTTGCCATTTTAAAGTTCTGAATGGCGTCGCAACAACCTACCCTTTCATATCCTCATTATCTCTACATAAAACATCAAAACTTCAGTGATAAAGCACAAAAGTTAAAGGTTCCAAACAAAAAAGTCAAAAGTAACATCATTTCGCACAATCAAAGGTCGAACGACAGGAACAATGAGGCTCAAGCGAAAAGGGCAGGAAAGTTAAATGGATGGTGTTTTATCTGCAGGCGGGGGACGTAAAGGCAACAAATTGAATAATTATTCGTGGCTATTGTCCTTCCAGGCGTCGATAATCGGCAGTGACCCGAGCTTTTGTTTGCCACCACTTCTGTGAAATAGTCCATAAGCTAGGATGTCGGCAGTTCGGCACAATGTAAGCCAGTGAATAAGGTTCTTACTATTAATAAAAATAACGGCTATATTGCAAGCTCTTACTTTGGTTCCTTATGTCTCTCGAAAGTTCGGGACCCTTTATATAAATTGGGAGGGTTCAAAGATTGATTTCGCTCATACGAGGAAATGGCCTTGGTGGTTATGACCTCGAGTATATAAAAGAAATTGATACAGCTAAAGTATATTAATATGAGCAGGTGGAAAGATTGTGAGGAAAAGTCACGTAATTTTGATCATAAACATCACTGACCTAAAATACGTGATTTTCCTGTCTCAATGTTCATCATTTCATTTTCTAACATTACCGAAAACTTTTACCTTTCAGACGAGCAAAGTCCTGATATAGGAGTTTCAAACAAAGTTCATATTTACGCGTGAAGTACAACGCGATATATTATGTGACCGTGAACGTAATCCATGGTCACATATCTACAGAAAAACATTTTTTATCGATATTTGGTTTTTTCTAACTTTCAGAATAATATAACTTTATGTACTGTCTAATATGCACTGGTGTGTAGGCGTCTAGTGACCCTTGACTTTAATTGAACGGGTGCCATTTTAGAAAAACACGGCAGCGCTCGTGGTGTGGTTTGAGTAGTCGGCAGTCGTGAAATTTGGTTTGGATTAATTTTAATTACTGAATGAGTGAGGTACGGTTTTCTGTATGGATTTTAGCGAGAAGGCGTGTGAAAGCATAATTCCGTAGGATAGGTTATTATGTAAACGTTTGTTGTAAATAAACGATGACACAATTCATTCTTATTTTATCGTATTTTTACTCTTGTATGTTTACACGATGCGTTCAACAGACCTTTTTTGTAGCTCTTTGTTCCTAAAGCGTGTTCGTTCAACACATATTGCATTGACCGCTTGCGCAATTGTACAAATTGCTTTATAACCGTTGTGTAGCTTTGCAAATGTGTTCATGTCCCTTTTATCATAAAAAACAATATTGGATAGGTATAAGTGTAAACATCAACATCACATTACTGCAATAGCTAAATTAAAAATGTCTTTAATGCAATGTGCATCCGCTAAAATACACTACAATCGGCGCACCGCACCGCAGCAAATTGGGCGGCGCCGCAGCAAACTCCCTCCTGGAAGTAATACTGGATTAAATGTGTTCAAAATATGGAAAATTGCATGCTAATCCAAGTGCCACTTGCATGCATCCGCCGCATTCGACGGCCGCATTTCATTTAAACTAATCTCGTATGAATATCTTTAGGTTGGAGAAACGCTGCTAAAGATAGCGGTTCGCACGCCATTTTCAGAAAAGCAGGATACTTAAACAGGTTTAATAAGATAAGCGTTGCTATTGCTATTTATTGTATCGTCCGCGTGTTTTTCCATTTTCTTGTAAGAATTTTCTCGCGGTTAGCTTATGTCCTATCAGCAACCCTCCAGCTATCTCGATGGAAAATATCAAGTTGTTCAGTTTTTCTGTTACGACATGAAAAATAGAACAAAGAAACCGGCTTTTGCTTTTTTATATTATTTTATTACGTAGGAAATCATTATCAAGAACCATTTTTTTCATTTGTAGTTTATATCATACACTTTTTCACAATTACATAGAATATCTAGGAAAATATGAAATTTGAAATTGAAATTTATTGTTAATCAAAAGTTTGTGCTTGACAACATCAGGCTCATATTAAACTCGGACACACTTAACTATATAAGTATTAATTTTACATTGACAATGATAGTAGTTTTATAAATAACAATCTCACCAGCACCAGTTCACTGCTATGCAGTCCTAATTTTACATTTAACGTGCTAGGTAATACCTATACATGATAAGTTAATCTGGGAAAATATCACTTGTTATCGCCGGTTATTTGCATACTTTGATGCTATACACATAAAACTGTAAAGAAATGTTCAAATAACAGTTAAAAACTACGATTGTACCAGGCACTTTTAAAATGACAAAACTTTGTATGCACGTTCGCAGCAACCTGGATGCAATCTGCTGACTGCAAGAGGCAGCGAGAAAACGCGCAGATAACTTAACTTTTCTTTAAGAACTTAAAACTCACCCTGATTTTCGCAATGTTAAACCAGATATTGTTTCGGCCATAAGTGTTACAAAAAATAGTGGCGTGACAAGGATTATTATGAAAAGGAAATTGTAGCACTCAACAAATGATATTCCTGGAACCGACTATTGATTATTTTAACTACATTTTTATGATTTTATTATGTAAATCACATTATTCAAAGGCACTGTCCGTTTTCTGGGATGAAAAGTACCTATCTAAAGTCATCATAAATTTCATCAAAATCCGTTCAGTTGTTATGGAGCTAAACGGTAACAAATGTAATTGTGTGTATGTGTGACTAAACACATACACACAATTACAAACACACACTCACACTTTCACATTTAATTATAACTAGCTGACCCAACAGACATTGTCCTGTTCATACAAAAATCCAATAGAATAAAAGCACTTTCAGTTTTTCCCGAATATCTCAATTATCCGGGCAAGTATTCCAAGTTTTCTTTTTACAAAAACCTAATCTGGACTATGAAAATTGCCAAATCAGTCCAACCGTTCTCAAGTGATGTGCTTACCAACGAAGAACATTTCATTTTTATTTATATAGATATCAATAGAATTAATCCTCAAAATCGGAACAACTCAAGATATTTGTTAATTCTCATTTCAATATTTGTATCTAAACTGAAGTAAAACATTATCAAGTGCGTACAAAAAGGAGTAGAATGCCCTCTACATCTTTTCATCGTACACCGCAAGGGTAAACTTTACCTCAAGAATGAATAGGCTTCGCAAACACTTGTGGGAAATAATATTCCCCTACCCTTTGCCGGCCCTTACTACTGCTAGCTTATTTAATGGACACATGGTGAATGGTACAGTGAAAGAATTGAAATGTAAAAGTATCAATATTTTTTCTGTAACGTGAAACCATAATTTGATGAAAGAAGCTCTTATTATCACTACAATAAATCCTTATACAATTAATTATAATAATTATATATTACAATTAACAATAAAAAAATTCGTATACCTTTATAGTACTTCAAATATTATTGGGTAGTTTATTTTCTGTGTATAACAAATTCGCCTAAACAAGGTTTTTTGGAAAGCAAAAAATACACCCTCGGGCTGGGACTTGACCCCGCATCTCAACCTCTTACCTCAGTGCGGGAAGCGCTCTACCAATTGAGCTATGGTGGTCAACTCGAGTGTCAAATTTCTTCCATTATTTAAGCGTCTTAAGGGTGACGTCAACGTCAAATCCGCCTCACAGTCTTACTGTATATTTACTGATAATAGATTTTGATGAGGTTTTCACTATCCCTTAAATTCTTGAGGAAGTTTAAGGCCTTCTGGTCAATAGTTTGTTGTAAAATAAATAAAAAAAACATTACATTGAAATATTTGTAAGCACAAGCACCATGATTATTAATCATCTCATTACCGGAAACAAATTTACAATCAAAAATATAAATATTCACAAAACACGTGAGACTGGCGTATTCTTATACAAATATATACGTAGTTTCATGAATTTTGCGGCTAATGTGTGCATTCGTAAGTACTAGATTAGAGACAGCAGAGCTTGCCGACTGCGTCTAATGGGACAGCACTCAAAGAGACTAGACTTGTTCTTTAAAGTTGCAGAAAATGGTGTTTTTGCGAATGGGTAAATTGATTGAACAAGGTTGCAGGTGCAAGTAATATTCTGCGTCGTTAAGCAAAAGCTAAGCTACTTATTGTCAGGTATACTTATAGGTAAAGTATTTTGTAATTTATTAAAACTCCATAATCACTTCTTGGAAGAGGCTCGCCCAATAACGGTGTGGCCCTTTTCTTCTTCAGACTTTATTGTTTGAGAAGGAAGAACTACGTAGTTGGTCCTTGCTGACTATCAAGATCCAGATCGCTTTATACAATAGTTACAGCTGTTAGACGTAATTACATTGAGCACATATCTGCGGCAACACAGTTGTCTTGATATATTTGTATAGTGCGATCGTTTTATCATACATCACGTTTATTGGATAATAATAAAGTGAGATTCTTATCACTTTTATCAGTGAGATAAGTGATCCATCACATACCTACATCTTAAACAAATTATGTACAAGATGTAGGTATGTGATCGATATATTCGTCATCATCTCTACACAATATATCTAAGGTTATAATAAAACTTAAATTTCACAACACCAGCATAGAATAGTCGATTTTTCAATAGCCGTAGGTATTCTGCGTGCTGGCTAGACTAGAAGTTATTATGTGTCGTTCATAAATCACAAGGTTCATGATCATAATTTTCATATAAATATGAAAGTCAAAAAAGCGAGCGTCGACCGTCCCGCCCGAGAAAAGGTCTGCTGGCGATAGGAAAGTAAAAAAGGGCAAGATTCTCTCACCTTTCAGCTTACATAATTTAATTACCTCACAATATAAAGGAACCTCTACCATAATGTTATTCTATAACCATGAAAGCCGCTCTCTCGTTGAGAAATATTTGTTTAGGCCGGGCTGAGCACATTTTTTCAGAGGTATTCCAGTGGTTTGGCAGCGAACTGAGTATGTTTTCACAAATGAGCGTCGGTTTTTTTAAATGCGCCTGTAATTAAGAGAGGAAAACACAGGCGGATTTTTGTTCCGGTAAAATAACAAGTCTGTGATTTGATCCCCTGTCGTTTGAGATAGAAAGGAAAGGTGAAGCCGTTTCCTCGCAAAGGGAAGGAAATTGCACAGTTCCTATGTCTAGGACGAGCGAGCCTTTTGATTGGGGATGTCGTATATGCTGGATATACTTAGGTGCTGTTTTCCGACATTTTTCTGGTCTGGTGGACTTAATGGAACGGTTCCAAGTGAACACACATTATTACAAAATTAATTGTGACTTTTACCGTTGCTTGTTGGTCTAGATAGAGGTTGGTTAGGTGCCTAGTATTTTCTCAGTAAACAAAAATGTAGCTTTGGTATATATTTTAATTTTAACGTTTATTTTTGTTGAGATGTAAAAGTAGACTTTAGCCATAGCAGTAAAAACAGTAGAGACATTATTTCAAAATTCAGAAATATATTTATCTCTTACCCATATTAGTCTAATGGTGAAGTATAAAAAAGTCTGTGAAACTCATATCGATGATATGAATGTAAAAAGGATCGACACCATCCATCACAGCCAGTCGGGTCGCATCACTGCAATCTCGTCATCTCGATCCGACGTCGCGTCGGAGTGCTCGGATCCAATAAACGCTGTGATGTATGACGAAGATCGCGTTACAACGATCAACGATTCTAAAAATGTATCGTACTATAATCGTGTTTTGATGTGACAGGTACTTCTTATATCGATATGGAGACTGCTTCGCCAGTGAGTAAGACTGCAGGAACTGCCTTGCATAGTCGTCCTTTCTACTGGCCGTCTCGCCTGTAGGTTTTTAAAGAAATCCTTACCAATTTTTACCAATGTTAGCACTTTTACACCTCTCGTGCTACGCAGCTATAGTGGAAAAATGTTGAGAAATCCACAAAATCCCAGTAGGCGTGATATTAAATAAATAAGCCTCGCCTGCTTACTGAAGAAGATTCGATAACTATATTTATGGGCTTGTAGTGAGAACAGAATTGTGCGTCAATCTAATGCTTCTATATATATATACCAAAATATCACGGATCCAATAAACGTGATGTATGATAAAACGATCGCACTATACAAATATATCAAGACAACTGTGTTGCCGCAGATATGTGCTCAATGTAATTACGTCTAACAGCTGTAACTATTGTATAAAGCGATCTGGATCTTGATAGTCAGCAAGGACCAACTACGTAGTTCTTCCTTCTCAAACAATAAAGTCTGAAGAAGAAAAGGGCCACACCGTTATTGGGCGAGCCTCTTCCAAGAAGTGATTATGGAGTTTTAATAAATTACAAAATACTTTACCTATAAGTATACCTGACAATAAGTAGCTTAGCTTTTGCTTAACGACGCAGAATATTACTTGCACCTGCAACCTTGTTCAATCAATTTACCCATTCGCAAAAACACCATTTTCTGCAACTTTAAAGAACAAGTCTAGTCTCTTTGAGTGCTGTCCCATTAGACGCAGTCGGCAAGCTCTGCTGTCTCTAATCTAGTACTTACGAATGCACACATTAGCCGCAAAATTCATGAAACTACGTATATATTTGTATAAGAATACGCCAGTCTCACGTGTTTTGTGAATATTTATATTTTTGATTGTAAATTTGTTTCCGGTAATGAGATGATTAATAATCATGGTGCTTGTGCTTACAAATATTTCAATGTAATGTTTTTTTTATTTATTTTACAACAAACTATTGACCAGAAGGCCTTAAACTTCCTCAAGAATTTAAGGGATAGTGAAAACCTCATCAAAATCTATTATCAGTAAATATACAGTAAGACTGTGAGGCGGATTTGACGTTGACGTCACCCTTAAGACGCTTAAATAATGGAAGAAATTTGACACTCGAGTTGACCACCATAGCTCAATTGGTAGAGCGCTTCCCGCACTGAGGTAAGAGGTTGAGATGCGGGGTCAAGTCCCAGCCCGAGGGTGTATTTTTTGCTTTCCAAAAAACCTTGTTTAGGCGAATTTGTTATACACAGAAAATAAACTACCCAATAATATTTGAAGTACTATAAAGGTATACGAATTTTTTTATTGTTAATTGTAATATATAATTATTATAATTAATTGTATAAGGATTTATTGTAGTGATAATAAGAGCTTCTTTCATCAAATTATGGTTTCACGTTACAGAAAAAATATTGATACTTTTACATTTCAATTCTTTCACTGTACCATTCACCATGTGTCCATTAAATAAGCTAGCAGTAGTAAGGGCCGGCAAAGGGTAGGGGAATATTATTTCCCACAAGTGTTTGCGAAGCCTATTCATTCTTGAGGTAAAGTTTACCCTTGCGGTGTACGATGAAAAGATGTAGAGGGCATTCTACTCCTTTTTGTACGCACTTGATAATGTTTTACTTCAGTTTAGATACAAATATTGAAATGAGAATTAACAAATATCTTGAGTTGTTCCGATTTTGAGGATTAATTCTATTGATATCTATATAAATAAAAATGAAATGTTCTTCGTTGGTAAGCACATCACTTGAGAACGGTTGGACTGATTTGGCAATTTTCATAGTCCAGATTAGGTTTTTGTAAAAAGAAAACTTGGAATACTTGCCCGGATAATTGAGATATTCGGGAAAAACTGAAAGTGCTTTTATTCTATTGGATTTTTGTATGAACAGGACAATGTCTGTTGGGTCAGCTAGTTATAATTAAATGTGAAAGTGTGAGTGTGTGTTTGTAATTGTGTGTATGTGTTTAGTCACACATACACACAATTACATTTGTTACCGTTTAGCTCCATAACAACTGAACGGATTTTGATGAAATTTATGATGACTTTAGATAGGTACTTTTCATCCCAGAAAACGGACAGTGCCTTTGAATAATGTGATTTACATAATAAAATCATAAAAATGTAGTTAAAATAATCAATAGTCGGTTCCAGGAATATCATTTGTTGAGTGCTACAATTTCCTTTTCATAATAATCCTTGTCACGCCACTATTTTTTGTAACACTTATGGCCGAAACAATATCTGGTTTAACATTGCGAAAATCAGGGTGAGTTTTAAGTTCTTAAAGAAAAGTTAAGTTATCTGCGCGTTTTCTCGCTGCCTCTTGCAGTCAGCAGATTGCATCCAGGTTGCTGCGAACGTGCATACAAAGTTTTGTCATTTTAAAAGTGCCTGGTACAATCGTAGTTTTTAACTGTTATTTGAACATTTCTTTACAGTTTTATGTGTATAGCATCAAAGTATGCAAATAACCGGCGATAACAAGTGATATTTTCCCAGATTAACTTATCATGTATAGGTATTACCTAGCACGTTAAATGTAAAATTAGGACTGCATAGCAGTGAACTGGTGCTGGTGAGATTGTTATTTATAAAACTACTATCATTGTCAATGTAAAATTAATACTTATATAGTTAAGTGTGTCCGAGTTTAATATGAGCCTGATGTTGTCAAGCACAAACTTTTGATTAACAATAAATTTCAATTTCAAATTTCATATTTTCCTAGATATTCTATGTAATTGTGAAAAAGTGTATGATATAAACTACAAATGAAAAAAATGGTTCTTGATAATGATTTCCTACGTAATAAAATAATATAAAAAAGCAAAAGCCGGTTTCTTTGTTCTATTTTTCATGTCGTAACAGAAAAACTGAACAACTTGATATTTTCCATCGAGATAGCTGGAGGGTTGCTGATAGGACATAAGCTAACCGCGAGAAAATTCTTACAAGAAAATGGAAAAACACGCGGACGATACAATAAATAGCAATAGCAACGCTTATCTTATTAAACCTGTTTAAGTATCCTGCTTTTCTGAAAATGGCGTGCGAACCGCTATCTTTAGCAGCGTTTCTCCAACCTAAAGATATTCATACGAGATTAGTTTAAATGAAATGCGGCCGTCGAATGCGGCGGATGCATGCAAGTGGCACTTGGATTAGCATGCAATTTTCCATATTTTGAACACATTTAATCCAGTATTACTTCCAGGAGGGAGTTTGCTGCGGCGCCGCCCAATTTGCTGCGGTGCGGTGCGCCGATTGTAGTGTATTTTAGCGGATGCACATTGCATTAAAGACATTTTTAATTTAGCTATTGCAGTAATGTGATGTTGATGTTTACACTTATACCTATCCAATATTGTTTTTTATGATAAAAGGGACATGAACACATTTGCAAAGCTACACAACGGTTATAAAGCAATTTGTACAATTGCGCAAGCGGTCAATGCAATATGTGTTGAACGAACACGCTTTAGGAACAAAGAGCTACAAAAAAGGTCTGTTGAACGCATCGTGTAAACATACAAGAGTAAAAATACGATAAAATAAGAATGAATTGTGTCATCGTTTATTTACAACAAACGTTTACATAATAACCTATCCTACGGAATTATGCTTTCACACGCCTTCTCGCTAAAATCCATACAGAAAACCGTACCTCACTCATTCAGTAATTAAAATTAATCCAAACCAAATTTCACGACTGCCGACTACTCAAACCACACCACGAGCGCTGCCGTGTTTTTCTAAAATGGCACCCGTTCAATTAAAGTCAAGGGTCACTAGACGCCTACACACCAGTGCATATTAGACAGTACATAAAGTTATATTATTCTGAAAGTTAGAAAAAACCAAATATCGATAAAAAATGTTTTTCTGTAGATATGTGACCATGGATTACGTTCACGGTCACATAATATATCGCGTTGTACTTCACGCGTAAATATGAACTTTGTTTGAAACTCCTATATCAGGACTTTGCTCGTCTGAAAGGTAAAAGTTTTCGGTAATGTTAGAAAATGAAATGATGAACATTGAGACAGGAAAATCACGTATTTTAGGTCAGTGATGTTTATGATCAAAATTACGTGACTTTTCCTCACAATCTTTCCACCTGCTCATATTAATATACTTTAGCTGTATCAATTTCTTTTATATACTCGAGGTCATAACCACCAAGGCCATTTCCTCGTATGAGCGAAATCAATCTTTGAACCCTCCCAATTTATATAAAGGGTCCCGAACTTTCGAGAGACATAAGGAACCAAAGTAAGAGCTTGCAATATAGCCGTTATTTTTATTAATAGTAAGAACCTTATTCACTGGCTTACATTGTGCCGAACTGCCGACATCCTAGCTTATGGACTATTTCACAGAAGTGGTGGCAAACAAAAGCTCGGGTCACTGCCGATTATCGACGCCTGGAAGGACAATAGCCACGAATAATTATTCAATTTGTTGCCTTTACGTCCCCCGCCTGCAGATAAAACACCATCCATTTAACTTTCCTGCCCTTTTCGCTTGAGCCTCATTGTTCCTGTCGTTCGACCTTTGATTGTGCGAAATGATGTTACTTTTGACTTTTTTGTTTGGAACCTTTAACTTTTGTGCTTTATCACTGAAGTTTTGATGTTTTATGTAGAGATAATGAGGATATGAAAGGGTAGGTTGTTGCGACGCCATTCAGAACTTTAAAATGGCAACGTCCTGCGTGGCACCGTAATGCACTCGTCACCGGCAGATATCAGTTTTTAAGTCTCAAATGCACAGTGATGAGAAATCACATTCGCATTCTGACATTCTGACTAAACAAGTCTACTCACGTTATGATTTTTTCGGAATAACTCTAACCTGCCCTATGATTCAGAACTTCACGACAACGAATACCGAATCGATTCGACTATTATCGATCTCGTTTTGTATGTTCGTTTTCGAGCTATTTCAACCCGAAAATTTAATACGATATCGGTATCAACTACATGTTGCAATTACGGAATTTGTTTTGTGTGCAATCTTATTCATCGTAAGATATGAAACTGAATCGATCGACAACGAGTTATCGTGACGTTCTGAATCGGCCTGCTGATAAGGAAAATAAAAATGTCACTCTTATTGGAGCTTTTTACGCTTTTTACGCTTATGTGTAAAAGGTGAGCGTTACTGCTGATTTATATATTAGCTCCTGACATGTCTGAAGCACACGGGCGTATGAAACGATGAATTTGCATTTGTTATAATCAAGCGCTCACCTCTTGAGCAATACAACACACAAGTATCTCCTGCGCTACAGGCAGAAATCAATCCTATAGAAACTTGATTCCCCAAAACTTCATATCAACGTTAACCGTTGTTCCAGACACATTATACCGAAAATTCATCATTTACATTATTAGGTGAGCAGTATACCCCCGGGTGAAGCTGGCATGCAACAATAAAATACCTCTGTCTACGTCGACAAGACCCCTCGTCAAGAGGAAAACGGCTCTAATGAAACTATATTTTGCGCTCAATAGTAACTTTACAGAGCTAAATAACGTGAATTAATCCCGACGTGTTGTTATTGAAATGCCTTTGGGGGTGGTTGAAGCGAGCTCAGAATGCAAGCTTTGCTTAAGCTTTATTATAAGATGATCTACAGCTTATACAAAAATGTGAGTTAAAATCTAATATAGGCCAATGACAGATCTTCCTAATTATTACAATTATGTATTCAGTGTTCTCTAGCAAAGGATTCGAGTATGTATAAAGGGTGTATGTGTGTGTCTGTGTATGAGGGTGTGTGTGTGTGATGGTGCGCGCGCGTGTGCATGTAAACTTGACTGTATGTAGATGTGTATGTTTAGATTAGTTAAGTAGTTATATAGTAAATGTATATATTAACATTACTGGTGAGAGGAGTTATTTGCCTTGGAGAGCTTTGAAGACTTTCGTTGATGGACGAATGGCTGTTTCGCGTTGCTAGCAGCAATATAGCTGGTCTAAATAATCTTTTAACTCTTTAAGTGGTTAATTTAATTTTAAACCAGAAGGTAAGTGTTTATTATATAAAGCTTTACGAAAATGTATATATAAAATTGTATTACCTATACTAAAAGTAGTTATATATAATATATATAATAAAACAGAATATTAAGAACTTCTATACATAGGTACTCCTAAAAATTATACTGGCAGCATTGACGCTAAGCACACATAATCCACGCTACATCAAAACGCTACGCGCATTGCCATCTTTCTGTGGTTGTGTGCCTTTACAATGCGCTCCCATAGATCTAGAGGAAAACGGCAGTTGAGTGACTGCTCAGACCCGTCTCTCTGATGGTTCACCGAACATCATCCTGAAACATAACTATAGTATAGGTCGCTTGATGGCAAGGCTTTGTTCGGTGGGTGATATTACAACTGCGGTTGGAGCATACACCATTTTAAGTACATATGTATTTAAATAAAATTGGCATTTAATTATGTTTATTTTTGTATTATAGTAGTAACCGCCCGTGACTTCGTTAGCGTCGACATAATAAAATATAGCCTATATTACTCAGAGATAATGTAGCTTTCTAATGGTGCGTTTAAAATCGGTGCAGTTGTTTTTGAGTTTATTTATGATCTTAATCTCGTTCTATGTCTATTCGTTACAAACATACAAAAATACAAATCTTTCCTCTTTTTAATATTATAGTGTAGATTTATCAGAATATACACAATTTATATAAGAGCTATTTACAATTGTGACAAAAAAATATCTTGCACTTTGTCTCAATTAATATTATTATGATTTTCATTTGTTGACAGACCACAGACCATGCATAATTTACATCTTCTCATAATCTTTCCATCCAGAAGCTGTTTCGGTAAGCATTTTTTTAATGTGACACAGTACTTTTGTTATTTCTACAAAGTATTGGTGCAAATAAACAGCTATTATTGTATCGTATTGACGAAACCATTCGTAAGTACTACAACTAGCACTCAATCGTAAAGCTATTTATAGCCACCTAAAGCTTACCCATTTATAGCCAACCCAATCATCCATAGCCGGCTACTTGAAAGCGTTTTCCAATGCGGAACGCATCCACCTAATTGTGGAAAGCTAAGACATAAGAGGTCCCATCATTATCCGTCAGAAAAACAAATAGGCTGACACGGACTCATCAATATTGTCACGATATTATTATAACAATAAGACTTATGGTGGACGCACTCAGGGGTCAACAAAGATACCCGGCCAAAGATGGTGACACTTGAATTTAAGATAGTATTTTGACCTCTTCAGAACTATAATTAGTTTGTTGCTTAGTCAAATAAACTGTTGTGTCTAACGATCGAGATGTGTCAACTAATGAAATACATCTGTATGATTTCGTCGACACGTCGACAAGGAATTGAAGATGAAACATCTATACACTCCCAAAATTAATTTGTGCACGGCTTAATTTGTGCAACTTTGGCATTTGAACATCTACTTCCATTCGAAATTTCAATCCAATTTGTACACTCGAGAGCAATGAATCCGGGTCACTTAAAGAATGTTAAAAATCTCGGAAACTAAAAATGATAGGTTAATGCAATAAATTGTATTTAATAGACAATGTAATACTTCTTAAATGAAAGTAAAAAAAATATGAGTCACCATACATTTTATTAACACAAAATTACATAAAGAAAAAAACTGCTGATCTCTCCTTAAAACAAAAATAGGAAACATGAAATTTTTGAACTTTATTACGATTTTCTTGAATTTTAATACTTCGTATTGCCTCCTCGTGCTTCCATAACTGCGTTTACGCGGTTTGGCATGCTGTACACCAAGTTCCTTATACGATTTTGGGGAATATTCTCCCATTCCTCTGTGAGAGCAATTTTGAGCTCACGAAGCGTGATTGGGGGAGGGTTTCGTTGTTTTACGCATCTGCCTAGCTCGTCCCAAGCATGCTCGATCGGGTTGATATCCGGGCTGCGCGCTGGCCACTCCATACGAGTAATGTTCATCTCTTGAAGGTAGTCATTCACAATCCTATCTGTATGAGGTCGGGCATTGTCATGCATAAATATAGCATCCTCACCTAAATTGACCATAAATGGACCAACGTGATCATTGAGGATTTCTTCCACATATCTTACGCTAGTTAAAGAGCCGTTTTCTATGATCACCAGCTCTGTGCGACTTTCAGACTAGAAACACCCGCGAGCAATAATGCAAGTTCCTTCGATCCTATCTCGTATCTTAGTAATGAAATGCAAACGCACCCGGGTTTCCTTATAGCGTTTCATTAATCTTCTGTGGCTTCACTTTTTCAAGGCGCCTACAATTTGTCTGGGCATTTGTCATGATTTCGGTCTTTCCTTATTTGTTCGTGTGTAGGTGCTGGTGACGCATTGAGGGAAGGGCAAGATTAAGAGGCTCTTTATGAAGATTAGAATCTTAAGTTCTTATATTCTCTATTAGTATTAATAAACGTTAGATCGACAATTATTTTAATTTCTATTTATTTATATAAAATTTCTTGTAGAGGTGTTTTTTTAATATATGATGGAGTACGTTTGAACACCATCTTGCCAGATGTTAAGCGACTATGTGGCTGAGGATGGAGCACGTAGATCTAGAAGATACCTATTCACTCCTTATTAATATTTGAATTCTAAAATCACATTAAGATTATGAAACTTAATGAATGTGATATAGGATAGTGCTATAGATACCGATTAGTGATTTCCGCAGAAAACCTTTGTAGTAGCTATATATGCATTTCAACTTAAAACTACAACCTTATAATACACTCGAGAGCAATGAATCCGGGTCACTTAAAGAATCCTAAAAATCTCGGAAACTAAAAATGCTAGGTTAATGCAATAAATTGTATTTAATAGACAATGTAATACTCCTTAAATGAAGGTATTAAAACTTCTTAGTTATTGTAAAGTTATATCATAAAAAAATCAAATTTGAAAAAGGGCCACTTTCGAAGATGGAACTACGAAATTACAGCATTTGGTTTTGCTTTTGTTTGTAATCTGTCATTTATGTGGGTACATAAACCATGTTGATAGTGCTCTATATTCATTATTCAAGCTGAAATTATGTCGCTTACGCCTGAAGAATGCACCAGAATACTTACAATGCTGGAAACCGGCCGGAGTCAGCGCGATACAGCCAGGACTGTCGGTGTGTCGCTTTCAACAGTACAAAGAGTTCTCCGACGTTACGAAGAAACTGGTTCTAACCTACGCAGACCAGGAACGGGCAGAACCAGGTGTACCACAGCACGAGAAGACCGATACTTGGTGAACACCATGCTTCGAAATCGCTTTCTCAAAGGAACTGAATTCACCAATCAGTTTCGACGCCTCGGAGGAAGTAACCCAAGTGCATGGACAGTAAGACGTCGGCTTGCTGAATCTAACTTAAAACCCCTTAGACCTGCAAACGGCCCTAAACTGGAGCGTGGGCATCGTATTTCGAGACTAAGATATGCCCAGAGCCACGTAAATTGGAGTATTGAAGATTGGTCAAAAGTTATGTTCTCCGACGAATCAAAATTTATGCTCTACAAGCACGATGGAAGACACAGAGTGTATCGAAGACCAGGGGAAAGATTCAAGCAAGCATGCATCGAAGAAAAAGTAGCCTACGGTGGTGGGTCTGTACTTGTGTGGGCCGGAATTTCTTCTGAAAGTCGCACAGAGCTGGTGATCATAGAAAACGGCTCTTTAACTAGCGTAAGATATGTGGAAGAAATCCTCAATGATCACGTTGGTCCATTTATGGTCAATTTAGGTGAGGATGCTATATTTATGCATGACAATGCCCGACCTCATACAGATAGGATTGTGAATGACTACCTTCAAGAGATGAACATTACTCGTATGGAGTGGCCAGCGCGCAGCCCGGATATCAACCCGATCGAGCATGCTTGGGACGAGCTAGGCAGATGCGTAAAACAACGAAACCCTCCCCCAATCACGCTTCGTGAGCTCTAAATTGCTCTCACAGAGGAATGGGAGAATATTCCCCAAAATCGTATAAGGAACTTGGTGTACAGCATGCCAAACCGCGTAAACGCAGTTATGGAAGCACGAGGAGGCAATACGAAGTATTAAAATTCAAGAAAATCGTAATAAAGTTCAAAAATTTCATGTTTCCTATTTTTGTTTTAAGGAGAGATCAGCAGTTTTTTTCTTTATGTAATTTTGTGTTAATAAAATGTATGGTGACTCATATTTTTTTTACTTTCATTTAAGAAGTATTACATTGTCTATTAAATACAATTTATTGCATTAACCTATCATTTTTAGTTTCCGAGATTTTTAACATTCTTTAAGTGACCCGGATTCATTGCTCTCGAGTGTACAAATTGGATTGAAATTTCGAATGGAAGTAGATGTTCAAATGCCAAAGTTGCACAAATTAAGCCGTGCACAAATTAATTTTGGGAGTGTATAGATGTTTCATCTTCAATTCCTTGTCGACGTGTCGACGAAATCATACAGATGTATTTCATTAGTTGACACATCTCGATCGTTAGACACAACAGTTTATTTGACTAAGCAACAAACTAATTATAGTTCTGAAGAGGTCAAAATACTATCTTAAATTCAAGTGTCACCATCTTTGGCCGGGTATCTTTGTTGACCCCTGAGTGCGTCCACCATAAGTCTTATTGTTATAATAATATCGTGACAATATTGATGAGTCCGTGTCAGCCTATTTGTTTTTCTGACGGATAATGATGGGACCTCTTATGTCTTAGCTTTCCACAATTAGGTGGATGCGTTCCGCATTGGAAAACGCTTTCAAGTAGCCGGCTATGGATGATTGGGTTGGCTATAAATGGGTAAGCTTTAGGTGGCTATAAATAGCTTTACGATTGAGTGCTAGTTGTAGTACTTACGAATGGTTTCGTCAATACGATACAATAATAGCTGTTGATTTGCACCAATACTTTGTAGAAATAACAAAAGTACTGTGTCACATTAAAAAAATGCTTACCGAAACAGCTTCTGGATGGAAAGATTATGAGAAGATGTAAATTATGCATGGTCTGTGGTCTGTCAACAAATGAAAATCATAATAATATTAATTGAGACAAAGTGCAAGATATTTTTTTGTCACAATTGTAAATAGCTCTTATATAAATTGTGTATATTCTGATAAATCTACACTATAATATTAAAAAGAGGAAAGATTTGTATTTTTGTATGTTTGTAACGAATAGACATAGAACGAGATTAAGATCATAAATAAACTCAAAAACAACTGCACCGATTTTAAACGCACCATTAGAAAGCTACATTATCTCTGAGTAATATAGGCTATATTTTATTATGTCGACGCTAACGAAGTCACGGGCGGTTACTACTATAATACAAAAATAAACATAATTAAATGCCAATTTTATTTAAATACATATGTACTTAAAATGGTGTATGCTCCAACCGCAGTTGTAATATCACCCACCGAACAAAGCCTTGCCATCAAGCGACCTATACTATAGTTATGTTTCAGGATGATGTTCGGTGAACCATCAGAGAGACGGGTCTGAGCAGTCACTCAACTGCCGTTTTCCTCTAGATCTATGGGAGCGCATTGTAAAGGCACACAACCACAGAAAGATGGCAATGCGCGTAGCGTTTTGATGTAGCGTGGATTATGTGTGCTTAGCGTCAATGCTGCCAGTATAATTTTTAGGAGTACCTATGTATAGAAGTTCTTAATATTCTGTTTTATTATATATATTATATATAACTACTTTTAGTATAGGTAATACAATTTTATATATACATTTTCGTAAAGCTTTATATAATAAACACTTACCTTCTGGTTTAAAATTAAATTAACCACTTAAAGAGTTAAAAGATTATTTAGACCAGCTATATTGCTGCTAGCAACGCGAAACAGCCATTCGTCCATCAACGAAAGTCTTCAAAGCTCTCCAAGGCAAATAACTCCTCTCACCAGTAATGTTAATATATACATTTACTATATAACTACTTAACTAATCTAAACATACACATCTACATACAGTCAAGTTTACATGCACACGCGCGCGCACCATCACACACACACACCCTCATACACAGACACACACATACACCCTTTATACATACTCGAATCCTTTGCTAGAGAACACTGAATACATAATTGTAATAATTAGGAAGATCTGTCATTGGCCTATATTAGATTTTAACTCACATTTTTGTATAAGCTGTAGATCATCTTATAATAAAGCTTAAGCAAAGCTTGCATTCTGAGCTCGCTTCAACCACCCCCAAAGGCATTTCAATAACAACACGTCGGGATTAATTCACGTTATTTAGCTCTGTAAAGTTACTATTGAGCGCAAAATATAGTTTCATTAGAGCCGTTTTCCTCTTGACGAGGGGTCTTGTCGACGTAGACAGAGGTATTTTATTGTTGCATGCCAGCTTCACCCGGGGGTATACTGCTCACCTAATAATGTAAATGATGAATTTTCGGTATAATGTGTCTGGAACAACGGTTAACGTTGATATGAAGTTTTGGGGAATCAAGTTTCTATAGGATTGATTTCTGCCTGTAGCGCAGGAGATACTTGTGTGTTGTATTGCTCAAGAGGTGAGCGCTTGATTATAACAAATGCAAATTCATCGTTTCATACGCCCGTGTGCTTCAGACATGTCAGGAGCTAATATATAAATCAGCAGTAACGCTCACCTTTTACACATAAGCGTAAAAAGCGTAAAAAGCTCCAATAAGAGTGACATTTTTATTTTCCTTATCAGCAGGCCGATTCAGAACGTCACGATAACTCGTTGTCGATCGATTCAGTTTCATATCTTACGATGAATAAGATTGCACACAAAACAAATTCCGTAATTGCAACATGTAGTTGATACCGATATCGTATTAAATTTTCGGGTTGAAATAGCTCGAAAACGAACATACAAAACGAGATCGATAATAGTCGAATCGATTCGGTATTCGTTGTCGTGAAGTTCTGAATCATAGGGCAGGTTAGAGTTATTCCGAAAAAATCATAACGTGAGTAGACTTGTTTAGTCAGAATGTCAGAATGCGAATGTGATTTCTCATCACTGTGCATTTGAGACTTAAAAACTGATATCTGCCGGTGACGAGTGCATTACGGTGCCACGCAGGACGTTGCCATTTTAAAGTTCTGAATGGCGTCGCAACAACCTACCCTTTCATATCCTCATTATCTCTACATAAAACATCAAAACTTCAGTGATAAAGCACAAAAGTTAAAGGTTCCAAACAAAAAAGTCAAAAGTAACATCATTTCGCACAATCAAAGGTCGAACGACAGGAACAATGAGGCTCAAGCGAAAAGGGCAGGAAAGTTAAATGGATGGTGTTTTATCTGCAGGCGGGGGACGTAAAGGCAACAAATTGAATAATTATTCGTGGCTATTGTCCTTCCAGGCGTCGATAATCGGCAGTGACCCGAGCTTTTGTTTGCCACCACTTCTGTGAAATAGTCCATAAGCTAGGATGTCGGCAGTTCGGCACAATGTAAGCCAGTGAATAAGGTTCTTACTATTAATAAAAATAACGGCTATATTGCAAGCTCTTACTTTGGTTCCTTATGTCTCTCGAAAGTTCGGGACCCTTTATATAAATTGGGAGGGTTCAAAGATTGATTTCGCTCATACGAGGAAATGGCCTTGGTGGTTATGACCTCGAGTATATAAAAGAAATTGATACAGCTAAAGTATATTAATATGAGCAGGTGGAAAGATTGTGAGGAAAAGTCACGTAATTTTGATCATAAACATCACTGACCTAAAATACGTGATTTTCCTGTCTCAATGTTCATCATTTCATTTTCTAACATTACCGAAAACTTTTACCTTTCAGACGAGCAAAGTCCTGATATAGGAGTTTCAAACAAAGTTCATATTTACGCGTGAAGTACAACGCGATATATTATGTGACCGTGAACGTAATCCATGGTCACATATCTACAGAAAAACATTTTTTATCGATATTTGGTTTTTTCTAACTTTCAGAATAATATAACTTTATGTACTGTCTAATATGCACTGGTGTGTAGGCGTCTAGTGACCCTTGACTTTAATTGAACGGGTGCCATTTTAGAAAAACACGGCAGCGCTCGTGGTGTGGTTTGAGTAGTCGGCAGTCGTGAAATTTGGTTTGGATTAATTTTAATTACTGAATGAGTGAGGTACGGTTTTCTGTATGGATTTTAGCGAGAAGGCGTGTGAAAGCATAATTCCGTAGGATAGGTTATTATGTAAACGTTTGTTGTAAATAAACGATGACACAATTCATTCTTATTTTATCGTATTTTTACTCTTGTATGTTTACACGATGCGTTCAACAGACCTTTTTTGTAGCTCTTTGTTCCTAAAGCGTGTTCGTTCAACACATATTGCATTGACCGCTTGCGCAATTGTACAAATTGCTTTATAACCGTTGTGTAGCTTTGCAAATGTGTTCATGTCCCTTTTATCATAAAAAACAATATTGGATAGGTATAAGTGTAAACATCAACATCACATTACTGCAATAGCTAAATTAAAAATGTCTTTAATGCAATGTGCATCCGCTAAAATACACTACAATCGGCGCACCGCACCGCAGCAAATTGGGCGGCGCCGCAGCAAACTCCCTCCTGGAAGTAATACTGGATTAAATGTGTTCAAAATATGGAAAATTGCATGCTAATCCAAGTGCCACTTGCATGCATCCGCCGCATTCGACGGCCGCATTTCATTTAAACTAATCTCGTATGAATATCTTTAGGTTGGAGAAACGCTGCTAAAGATAGCGGTTCGCACGCCATTTTCAGAAAAGCAGGATACTTAAACAGGTTTAATAAGATAAGCGTTGCTATTGCTATTTATTGTATCGTCCGCGTGTTTTTCCATTTTCTTGTAAGAATTTTCTCGCGGTTAGCTTATGTCCTATCAGCAACCCTCCAGCTATCTCGATGGAAAATATCAAGTTGTTCAGTTTTTCTGTTACGACATGAAAAATAGAACAAAGAAACCGGCTTTTGCTTTTTTATATTATTTTATTACGTAG